>PVKE010004544.1:0-64101 GCA_004027555.1 Craseonycteris thonglongyai | reverse complement strand
CATCATTTCCCCACAGCCAGAGCCAATGAATCTAATCCTCCCAATACACTGGGCTCAGTTCTCCTGCCTGCAGTTGAGCCTGAAAGATCCCTCTCATCCTCTGCTTTGCTCTTGTTCTGCTGTTGGGGCTCAACTCAAGCATCCCTTCCTCTGGGACAACTGTGTGATTCCCCAGGCTGACTTGATACTGCTCTCTGGGCCTCCCAGTCCCTGACTTACTGCTCTCTTAGCAATTCAAATGGTGCTTGAACAATAGGAGATGCTTATGCATCTCCTATTCGTTACAGTGTGAGCCATTTGGGCCATTTTGTTTTAATCCCCGGTGTCCGGCCAACAGAATTCTTAATATTTGTTGACTGGAATAATAAATTACCATTACTGGGCTGGCAGCCGTAAAAAGGTAATACTACTACTACTACTAATATTCTACCTTCCACCTACAGAGTCCCATAGCAACTTCCATAAGCCTTATACAAACCTAGATTTCAAAATTTGTTTTGCTGCTTATGACGATGAAGCTGTGTGTAGGAAGGGAACAAAGGGATTAACAGTCCAGAGCATGGGGCTCCCGGAGCTGGGTGTGTGTGCTGACCAAGCTCACCCCTCTCTCCAGTCTATCCCAGCTGTCCGCGTGGGGGGCTCTCATACACAGGATGAGGACACTTTGACCAAGCAGCTCTGAGTCTTTAATATTGGACAGATTCTGTGACAAATGTCACAGACCTGGCCTAAGGTGGAGGTGCTATTGACCATCTTGGCAGTCATTCCACAGGGGTGGTCTGTCATAAGGCTGCACCATCAAACTCTTAGGGTTTTCTGCATAATTCACAATTACAGAATACAAAGTCAATATGTACATATCAATTCTATTCCTACATGTTAGCAAAAACAATTAGAGAGTGAGTCTAAATAAGCAACACGTATAAAATAGCATGAAAAATATGAAATGCTTCGAGATAAATTTGTCAAAAGATGTGCAAGACTTGTGCACTATAAAACACTGCTGCAAGAAATTAAGGAAGACAGACAAATGAAGAGGTTTACTATGTTCATGGTTTGGATGACTGTTTTAAGACTGCATATATTTTGAAGCTTCAATTTGCTTTTGCCCTGCCTAGCTCACACTTATCTGTGGGTCTTCAATTTGTAACTCTGTGCCTGGCACAAAGTAGGCATTCAGCTTTCATTGAATACATGAACAAGAAATAAAGTTTAAATTTATAGAGAATAAATGAGTAAGTTCAGGGAGGTCTCGCAGCTATCTGGGAGTGCCAACAAAGGCTTTCTTCAAGATGGACTAGGAATTCTATAAGCTGTGATGGAAGGAGAAACATTAGACATCGAAGTCCAGTTATATTAGTGAAACTGCGTTCAATTGCTATAGTTTGGAGGTCAATTTACTCAAGACAGTACCTGCAAACACCTTGAGAATGTGGCCTGAGTACTTGTTCTGAAAGATCTTCCACTCTGTGCTAAGGAATTTATATTTCTTTCTTCAGAATCAAAATGGAGGAGAGTGCATTGAATATACTTAGTAAGAAGTTCACTCATTCAACATTTTAAAATACTTGATGAGCACCCACTCTGGACCAGGGCTTATGCTCAATACTGGGATAAAATTGGTAAAGACAGAAGTCACCCCTGCTTCAGTTATAAAACTGTAGTAGGGGAAGCCGGGATGCCTCAGTGGGATGAGCACTTATCTTGCAGCCCTGGGGACCGAGGATCGAATCCCAGCCCCAAACTGTGTGGACCCATATGCTGAACTGGGGTGTGGTCCCCAGTTCAGTTCTCACCAGAGTGTGCTTCCCATGCGGGAGGTCCCTGGCCAGTTCCCGCCCTGTGAGGGATGAAACTATGTTGAAAACTGATGACGTACAACTATGGAGACTGCTCTGGGCCCTCCCCCTTCTCTGTCTCTCTTTGTCTCTCTGTCTCTCTCTGTCAAAAACAATAAAAATAAACATTAAAAAAAAACAACTGTAGTAGCAAATGATGAAAATCATCTTTGTGCCAGGCAGTCAAATTCTTCACCTGTGTTCTCTATAACAGCATGATAAAATAGTTATTAACTTCACTAAATGTAAAAAAAAGGAAAAAATTAAGAAATTTGAGTTCCAAACAGATCAACTTAAAAAAGTATTGAGGTATAATTAAGAAAATTAAAACCACATATTTAAATGTACAATTTGAAATGTATACATTTTGGCACCACCACCAAGATATGAAACATTGAGTCACCCAAAAAGTTTCTCTTCTGAGCCACTGATCTGATTTCTAACATTACTAATCAGTCTTTCCCGTTTTCTTATCAACAGAATCATATAGTACATACTCTTGCATGTCTCAGCATGACTTTGAGTTTCATCCATGTTGTGATGCCTATCACTAGTTCATGTTTATTATTGCTGAGTTCAGATTTTTGAGAGAGGAAGACTAATCACCTAATTTTATTACAACAGCATTTAAAATGAGTACAAGTGAAAACATATTACCTTAACGATTCAATCAATACTTAGGGTATACACTGGGGTTGCTATGTAGGGTTATAATTGAGATTGTGGAAAACATTAAAGAATCCTATATAGACTATGAATGTCCTTATTTTACGCCTCTAATTTTAATTTTAAAATAATCAGTCCAGAGGATGTTGAGAAGTGCTCTTCGTTGGCTAGTTGAGCCTTTACAGTTAATAGAGGAAAGGGCCCCATAGGACGCATGAATCCTTCCTCCCGGGTGTCCCCAACAACAGACTCGCCAGCCCTGCCACCTTCACGAAGACGACGGAGATGTCTTGGTGCTTGAGTCTTCTTTCGCCCGCACAATCCCGGGCGCCATGGCGGTCACGTGCGCGTCCGGCATGGCCCCGCCCACTGCCAGCATGCTCCCGCTAGCCGGGTCTTCGCCGCCCCAGCCCCAGAGAAACTCCTGAGGACCAGCCTGCGCCTGCGCAGTGCGGCCGGTGGGCGTGGCGGGGGATGCGAGGCCACGAAGTGGGACGGCCCTGCGGGCTGGGAGCCGGACCTACGCCGAGGGGGCGCGGCGCCTCGGCGGCCCAGAGCCGGGAAGAGCGGCTCCCTGCCCTCGATCGCCGATAATAAACTTTGCTGGTCCTTCCGTAGCGCTCCTGAGTCCCCGCCCCAGCTCCCGGGCGCTCTGTGGTCGGCAGAGAGCCTCTCTGCGACAGGGCCTCGGTCCCTCCCCCGGTGCGAGGCCTCGGCGCCATGGACTCGACCGCTCTGGAGCGGGACGCTGTGCAGTTCGCCCGGCTGGCAGTGCAGCGGGACCACGAAGGTCGCTACTGTGAGGCGGTATTTTACTACAAGGTAAGCCGGGGGCCGCAGCAGCTTCCGTCGTAGAAGCTTAGGGGTGGGGTCCAGGTGCCAGGCCACCAGGCCCACTTGGCTTCTCTTTATCCTCTTCCGGCTCCTGCTCTCCTTTTCAGGGAAGAGGACACCTGGCTGTAGAGACCAGGCACACCCCAACCCCACTCGCGCTTCTGCCTCTAGAACAGAATTTGGTCGTAGCTTTGGAGTGATCACTTCTCTGGTTGCAATCTTGACTGGCAAGTGCCCATCACTGAGCTGCTTATGGCGGCGGTAGTTACGTGTGGGTAGTTACTATAGCAGCTAGGTGATTCTGTCACTTGATTCTGATTTATGGCTACTGGGAAGTGGTCTCCAATATACACTAAAATAATACATGTTCGTTGAAGAAAATAAGTAAAAAGTAAATTAAAAAGAAAACGCCTCTCATCCTAGCGTTTGATACATATGTTTGTGCTTGATTTTCTACGCATGTGTGTACACGCCTTTTTTTAAACTAACTTGGATCATACTGTTTATACTATTTTTAACCTGCTTTCATTTGAACTTTTTTCAAGTCATTAAATTGACTTCTATAATATAATCTTAATAGATGTGCACAGCATTCCGTAATGTGGATGTACCATAATTTATTTACAAACCGTATTGGGATTTTAGGTTCATTCTGGTTTTTTAGCATCATAAGCAACGGTGCGATTAATATCTTTATAACTGATCATTTACATATTTCTTTGACATTTTTTTTGGATAAATTACTCGGGGTAGAATTATTAAATCAGAGTGTGAGCTTCTTCAGTCCACCTCCTGCTCTCCAACCGTGAGGATTTACAATCACATCCCTCCAGCTGTAGCTATATAGAATCTCTGCTTCCTTGTGGAGGTAGCTGGATCTTCATTATAATTGTCACCTTTTCTTTTAGAAAGACTGTCAGACTTTGATAATACATACCGGTAGTAGTAATTTTTTCCATAAACATATTTACTCAGTAATATGTGGCTTGCTTTTCTCAGATTAATATTTTGTTGCTTTCATTTTGTACTCCATATTTAGAGGCTTTTAATTTGTTTCAAAATCAATTTGGACTTTCTAGTGATAATTTTATGAAGATGATATTTCTATAAAAGTAGAATTCTGATTTTTTAGTTTTATGAAATAACCAATAACTATTCATAGGTTAAAATAGTGTGATATAAAATAGACTTTTCTAAAGGAAAAGAAAATACTAAGCAGTGCCTTTTGTTTTGCTACAGGATTACATGCATGTCATTTTGAAGAATTTTTTATCATTGAGAAAGTCATAAGTGGTTGTTTTTCTAGGAACTATTTATATAAACTTTCAGATATTTAGTGTTTACTGTCGTAATGCTGTTCTATAAGTGATTTCTTGTTAGTCACTTTCAAATACAAATAAAATGAATAAAATAAGATTGATGCCAGCAATTTTGAAAATTGGCTTTCTTTCTTTTAAACAAGATAATTATTTGAAAATTTATATTTACATGCAAGATAATTGAAGGGTAAAATATGTACTTATACTACATATACACGGGGTGGTCCCAAAACAGGTATACAGTATATTTTATTACATTGTTCATTACATTTACATCTATATAATACTGTTTAATCTTGTATATGCTCAAAATTTCAATCTATTGTGATGAATTTCATTGATTCCACTGTATACCTGCTTTTGAGCCACGTGTATATTACATCAGTTTATTGATGTTAAGTGTAGCTATAACGTACTTAAATAATAGTAGTACATAAGATACAAAATTTAATATTTATAAGTAAAGTTACATTTTTCTCCCCTTAATACCTGAGTTGCAGAATCTGAAGAATCCTATCTTCTACCCACAACAGCCTTTACACTGAATTTCAATTTGGATCAAAACTGTTCTTTTCTTAACCGATTTTGTTAGGCGTAGTGAAGCAACTCCTGCTCCAATAACTGGATTCAAAAAGTGATGCTCGGTAGATGGTGTCTTTTGATCCAGGCAGTTAGTCATGAGTCTCCATGAAGTTCACCTGCTTAGATTACTGCCGAGAAAGTGTTGATACTTGGAAAAAAAATCTCTCTTTGATCCAGCTTGGTGGTAGCATTGATAACCTTCGTGAAATCATGGGGAGAATAGAGGCTGTTCTTCCATCACAGCGTGATTGGCTACGGAAGTTATGGAATGAATAACTGGAAGATGAATCCAGGTTTTCTTTTTTTTTTTTTTTAAGACTTATTTTTATTGTTTTTGACAGAGAAAGAGAGATACAGAGACAGAGAGAAGGGGAGGGCCCAGAACAGTCTCCAAAGTTGCACATCATTGGTTTTTCCACATAGTTTCATTCCACAGGTGGGTGCAAGGCTGCACAGGGTAGGAAATGGGCCGGGGTCTCACCCAGTGAGAACCAAACTGGGGGCACTCCCCAGTTCAGCATATGGGCCCGCATGGCCAGAGCCGGGATTTGATCCTCAGTGCCCGGGGCTGCAAAGTGAGCCCTTAACCCACTGAGCCATCCCGGCTTCCCCTAGGTTTTCTTAATTAAAAGAAGTTTATTTCATGAAATCTGCTTTATTACAAATGAAATCTGCTTTAAAATGTGTCACCCTTTGATACTATTTTCTGTCCAAAAAGGATTTTCTTTCCACTAGGAAATATTTAATTTTTATAATTTCTTGTCATCTTTTCTTGACATTTAATTTTATTTTATTGGTTATTATTTTCTGTTCTAATGCTTTTAATGCTCAGTTCACCTTTTTAAGGTATATACTTTTAAGTCTGACCTCTTGCATAAAGAAAAAGGAAAACAAATCATATAAACCACAACTATTCTATGAAAATGTTTATAAACCCTCCTGTTTGAGTATGCAAATTTTCAACAGTTTGATAAAATTTAGAGCATTGAGAACTGAAGAAAAGGTATTGGCGGATTGTATAACTCATTTACTTTGTGAAAAGTTACTAATATCTTAAAGACATTCTTGTATTGTCATTCATAAAAACCAATAGTGAGTTAGAAAGTGGCAAAGCAAATTCAAATTGTAATTTTTTTGTGAGATGCCTTTGAATTCTTTTTTTATTTTTAGGAAGCTGCACAAGCCTTAATTTATGCTGAGATGGCAGGATCAAGTCTAGAACACATTCAGGAAAAAATAAATGAGTATTTGGAAAGAGTTCAAGCTTTACATTCAGCAGGTTAGTGAAGAACTATTAAACTTGTCACTGTTGTTATTTTTTTTTGTCTCTCCCATCACTTTTTTCCCCCCTGTTTCTCTTACCTTCTTATCTTTGGATCTTGATCCTCAATCTTGCTGCTCATTTGTCTTTTGGTAATCACCTCTTTAATAATAATACAGAAATAAGTGATATATCTATGAAGAAGAACTTTAGAGATATTATAGTTCAATCTTGTAATTTCCCAGAGGTACAGAGGTGATGAGTTGCTTACATTCAGACAGTGTATCATTGACAAAGTTTAAAATCTGCTTTTAAACATCTGCCACTTGCCCTTCTGATATTAAGATTAAATGACGACAGTGTTTAAAGACTTCAGCAGTAAGTTCATAGTCTCTTCCTATATCAGTTATCATCAACCTCAAGGCCTTAGCTAAAATATTTTTTTAAAACATACCTTGGAAAGGTGACATGTAAGCAGAGACCTGAAACAGCTTGTATTTATTTTTGTCAACAGCATGACAAATACTGTGAAGCAGGTACACACAGGCTTGATAATCACAGTTTTGTTACAGTAGTTAGAGGCGAGTAGTTTCTATCAAAATCTGCCTATCACATGGGTGGAAAAGAACAACATTTTGTCTTAGAAATGCATTCATGTTAGTTAAGACTGTTTAACCCTTTTTTTCCCCTGTGGCTGTATAGTAAAGCAACAAGCAGCTTAAAGGAATCTTATTATTTCCTGAAAGACTTTGTTCTACATTTCCACTACTCATTCTGAATAGATAGGAGCAGTTTTAAGCACATAGTTAAGATAAAGTAGATCTTGTCATTGGATTTCTTATTATAACAGTCCCCTAAAAGACAAGTTGATTTAGTTTAAGACAGGGCCCAGAAATTGTATAATTAAAATGTGGACTGCCTGTGCATCAGTGCCTCACTTGATACAAAGTTACACTGATTCAAGTGTTCAAAATATCTGTACCATGTAATTCAAAGGAACTTCATTATCCCAACCAAGTAAATGAGGTTCTTAAATTTATAATTGTGATATTATAAATGTGATACTCAGGCACAGAATGAGACAGCCCTAATCTCTTGAAAGAATAAAGACTTGCCAGTTAAACAGAAGTAAAAGATTTTTAAAGTATAACATACCTTCATTGTTTTGCCAGCTATTTGACCCATTTTATTCAACAAATGGAATGTATGTAATCTGTAGAGAATTAAATTATTTCCTTAATTATTTATTTTAAGCAGAAGAAAAGTCATTTATCAAATAAAAATGCTGTTCAGAAACCCAGTTTTTGAAACATATAAAGGCTGTTAACAGTCAAGAGACTTTTGAGAGATTAGTTTATTTTTAGTTGGGAAAAGGTTAACACAGTTTGGAATTCACCAGTGTAAAATAAAGAGCTCAAGACTTGGAATTAAAAGATCTAAGTTGAGTACCTTCCCTTCCACTTGTAGCTATGAAACCTCAAGCTCGATTCAGTCATTCTCATCTGTGAGCTGTTTTGCCCCTCAGGAGAGATTTGGCAACATCTGGAAAGAATTTTGGTTTTTATACTAGGGCAAGCGTGTTGAACCCGCAGGCCTCATGCAGCCCAGAATAGCTTTGAATGCAGCCCAACACAAATTCGTAAACTTTCTGAAAACATTATGAGATCTTTTTCTTTTTTTAGCTTATCAGCTGATGGTAGTGTTAGTGTTTTTTATATATGGCCCAAGACAGTTCTTCATCTTTCAATGTGGCCCAGGGAAGCCAAAACTTTGGCTACCCCTGCAGTAGGGGAAGATGAAGAGTGTGCTTCTGTTATCTAGTTGGGCAGAGGCCAGGGATATTGTTAAAAATCCTGCAGTGTACAGGACAGTCCCCAGCAAAGAATTACCTAGTCAAAAATCTTAGTAGTGCCAATGCTGAGAAACACTGAGCTAGACATTTTAACATTTTTGATCTTTGATGTCTTCATTTTGTAAATGGATTAATACATATTTCAGGGAGGTGTTACCGAGGGTTAAAGGGTTAAAGTTTTTAAAAGATCACCATACACTTTTAAGAGACAAAATGTAAAGCTTTAAAAAAAAAGGTTTTATTGAGATATAATTAACATACTGTAAACCTCATCTTTTTTTTTTTTTTTTAAGATTTATTTTTTGTTTTTGACAGAGAGAGACAGAGAGAAGGGGGAGGAGGGCCCAGGGCAGTCTCCATAGTTGTACATCATCAGTTTTCAACATGGTTTCATTCCACATAGGGCGGGCAGGGGATGTGTGTGCAGGGCGGGAACTGGGCAGGGGGCCTTCTGCATGAGAAGCACTCCCTAGTTAAGCATATGGCTCTACACGGGCCTGTGAACCTCAGACCTCAGGGCTACAAGGTGTCCTCAACCTGCTGAGCCATCCTGGCATCCCCAACTTCATCTTTTTATAATGTGTAATTCAGAGGTTTTTAGTATATTCCCAGAGTTGTGCAGCCCTCACCACTGATTTTAGAAGTTTTTTTGTCACCCCAAAAGAAACCTCTTTTTTTTTTTTAATATATATATATTTTATTTATTTATTTATTTTTTTTTTTGACAGAGAGAGAGAGAGATACAGAGACAGAGAGACAACTGAACTGGGGGAGCTCCCAGTTCAGCATATGGTTCCGCACGGCCGGGACCTGGGCCGGGATTTGATCCCGGTCCCCGGCGCTGCAAAGCGAGCGCCTAACCCACTGAGCCATCCAGGCTTCCCCAAGAAACCTCTTATCCGCTAGTAGTCACTACCTATTCTTCCCACTCCCTAACTCCTATTAACTGCTAATCTATGTTCTGTGTCCTATTTTCTGGACATTTCATGTAAACGGAATCATCCATTATGTGGTCTTATGTTTTCAAGGTTTATCCATATTGTAGCATGTGTGAGTACTTAATTCCTTTTTATGACTGAATAATATGTCATTGTGTCTATATCACATTTTGTTTATCTGTTCATCGCTTGATAGACCCTGACTTGTTTCCACCATTTGGCTATTATGAGTGATGCTGTTATAAACAGTTGTGTGTCATCTTGTATGGACATGATGTTTTCAGTGTTCTTGGATATACACCAGGAGTGAAATTGCTGGGTCATATGGTAGCTTTATGTCTTAAGTTTTTGAGGAATTGCTAACCTACTTTGCAAAGTGACTACATCATTTTATAATTCCACTAGCAATGTGTAGGGTTCCATTTCCTTCATATCCTTATTAGCACTTGTTATTTTCTGTTACTTAGCCATCCTAGCTAGTGGGCGTAAAGTGGCATTTCATTGTGGTTTTGGTACGCCTTCCCCTGATGGCTAATGATGTTGGGTATCTTTTGATATGTCAGTTGTCCATTTGAGTATCTTTTCTGAGAAAATGGCTATAGAGATCCTTTGCCTGTTGTATGTCAGGGTTCTCCGGAGAAACAACCAACAAGATATATAAAGAGGTTTATTAAAGAGATATATTGGTTCATTGGATTATGGAGGCCAGGAAGACCCGTTGTCTGCCATTTGCAGGCTGGAGACCCAGGAAAGCCACTGGTGTAGTTCAGTCCAAGTCCAAAGGCCTGGGAACCAGGGGAAGCTATTGATGTAAGTCCCAGTTCAAGGGCAGGAAAAGACCAGTGTCTCAGCTCAAGCAGTCAAGCAGAAAGGGCAAATTCACTCTTCCTTTGCCTCTTTGTTCTGTTCAGGCCCTCAATGAATTAGATGAAGTCCTCCCACATTAAGGAAGGCAGTCTGCTTTTACTACCAATTCAAAATGCTAATTTTATTCAGAAAGTAGACATATTTAGAAATTGAGTTTTGCTAAATATCTGGGCACCCTGAGATCCAGTTAAGTTGACATATGTTGATGATATAATTAATCGTGACACCCATTATTTAAATGGAGCTGTCTCTTTATTATTGAGTTGTAAGAGATCTTTATATATTCTGGATGCAAGTTCCTTGTAGATATACATATATCTTTATATTACAAAAAAACAGAAACACTTACTTCAAAGAGCAGAAAAAAATGGGAAACAGCAGGAAATTTATTATCAGAGCCTTGTATGTTACACAGTTATTGTCCAAACCAGAAAAAAAAATTTAATTACCTTAAAATATAATTGAGTTTCTTTAGCTTCAGCATTTTCTCAGGTTTTTTGTTTTGAAGGAAGTGCTGGTAGGGAAGCAATCAGGGAAAATTTTTTTAAGGGTTTTTTGTTGTTGTTGTTGTTGTTTTTAACCTTGCTATAAACTTTTTAAATGAAGGATTGTAGAGTTTGGGTAAAGAATGTCTTAAATTATTAAAATGATACGTTTCATGGATATTTACATTTATATATATATATATGTGTGTGTGTGTGTGTAATATTTCTTCTACATGGTTTTATTGCTATTCTAGTTCAGTCAAAGAGTGCTGATCCTTTGAAATCAAAACATCAGTTGGACTTGGAGCGTGCCCATTTTCTTGTTACACAAGCTTTTGATGAAGATGAAAAAGGGAATGTTGAAGATGCTATAGAATTGTATACAGAAGCTGTAGATCTCTGTCTGAAAACTGTATGTATAGCTACAAGTTTAATTTGGTAGAATTATGCTCAAATTTCTCCTTACTAGTGAATTTTACTTAACAGTTCTTATTAGTATCATTATAAATGTAGCTAAGTTATTCACTAAAAGATGCTGAAGAATAGAAATAGTACTAAGATTGAGTCATTAGGCACTTGTTTTTTTAAATTACGGGTACTATCTTTTAACCTTCTTATGCATAACTAAAATTAATCTATTATAGGAAAAATCCACCATCACAAATCTATGAATTTAGAATAAATTCCACCCACCCCCACCTTTTTTCAATTTCATACACTTAAAAATAAGGTAGTGGTTTGGGAGACCATTACTAATTTGCTGTGTAAAATCTATATGTTAAGTGGCTTTTACTCCTTTCTCTCTAAGGAGCCCTGGTTAGGACTGTTAGCCTTAAGGGGTATCTTGACAGGAGAATGAGGTGAAGTGGGAGAGAATGGTTTCGGTATTGTTCAGAGCACTGGCTTTTTGTCCAGGGCGTTTGGTCAGGGGAACCATCTTGCCTCATATCTGGGTACCTCAGACTGGAGGTAAGTCCTGGTCTTCTGAGGTTCCCTGGCACCATGATCATACAGTTTTTGTGTTCCAGTTACTACCTGTGCACATTAAGTGATCTTAATGCTTACCTCAGTGACAGGTTTTTAACACTATTTTAAATGATGCCTTTAAGGATGAAAATTAAGTAACTTTGTTTATTCTCTCATAATTTAAAAAAGTGTAATATGCATTGTAAATTTTTTTGCTTAGAAATAGCATGGATCAAGCTAATTCAAAAATAATTATGCTTCAGAATGTCTGTCTCTCTTTTTCTTAAGTCTTACGAAACTGCTGATAAAACTCTTCAAAATAAACTGAAACAGTTGGCTCGACAGGCACTAGATAGGTGAGTTTTGGTCACTCAAGTATTTATCCATGGATGGCTAGTGTATTGTGTCACTTAAATGTGACAGATTTATTTAAACATGTGGTAGACCTTATAGACAAACCTCTTTTACCTGAGAGTTAGAGCAAGTCTCCCGTCTTCCTCGGAACAGATTTACTCCTTTCTAGTTCTCTGCTTTAAATTCAAGAAATAAATCAGTCAAGAAATGTTTTGTTAGCTTTTGCTATGTTTGACACAAAAATGATTATGATATTTTAAATGGAAGACTTCCTTTCTGTTGTGTAATAGCAGACTTCTAAAGAGGAGAATTTTCCAGAGAGAATTTTCTAGAGCTAATAATAATAAAAATAGAGAAATTTGGCTCACAGCCATATGCATACCCTGATAAAAATGAACTAAAATTTTTAAGTAAACATAGTCAGCCAGGAGAATATATGGGAGGAGCTAGGGCTTATGGAAGTTCTCTCTACATAATCACAAGAACCCTAGTAATCACGAGAAATCTACGCACAAGAACCCTACAGGAAGAACGCTTACAATAAAGGTCTATGTTTTAACTTCCCTTTTCATTAACTTCTTTTTCCCTTATATAAATACCCCTCCATTTTGGCATGTGGGCCAAAGTGTGCATGTGGTTTGCCATGTCTGCATGAAATGGGTTGCAACCCTTTCTTTTTCCTGAATAAATCCTTTTGGTGATGAAACACCCAGTCAGTACTATTTTTCAGTCAAGAACCCAAAATTATATAACGTGTGTAGCTCCTTCAACTCTTTACTTAAATGTCAGCTTTCAATAAGACCGGTCCTAACCATTCTATTTAAATTTGAATCTCCTCCAATACTTCCATCCTGCTTATTCTGTTCTTTTCTATAACTTGTACTACTTTCTAAGGCACATGAAATTTACCAGTTTATCATGTTATTAATGTCCGTGCCCCTTCCAATCCTCATCACCTCAGTGTAACCTCTTTGAGTAGGAATTTTGTCTGTTTTGTTAAATGCCATAACCAAGCACATAGCAGAGTGCTGGACATACAGTATGTGCTCAGTGAGTATTTGTTGAAAGAATGAATAGATTTGCTTAACAGAATTATACCTCCTGAAGAGTTATAGGCAAAGGAGAAGGGTGGAAATAGCACTTATAGCATAAATTCATAAAATTGCCTCCTTTTGAGCTTCTGACTAGGTAGCAATACCACCCCTAGCTCTTCTCTTTTATTGAAGTATGGGTCATCCCTCCTTTTCATTATCATCATCTAGGCTGTAGTTTGTTTTCCAAATTCATGAAGACATAGACACTTGACATGTAATTTATCTTCTTTTACCAGTCAGAATCATAGATGACTCATTACCTATGCAGATAACCCATACAGTATTCACTAAGTGCATTCTAGTGCAAGGGGGTTAGTCAGTCATGGGCTTCTGTGAGGAGGATCTGTTCAAAATTATGAATCTGCTAAGAAAAATACACATAAAATTTTTGCGTATAATTTCGAAGTGTTCATAAAACTGAATCGCATATGTGGACCTCAGGTTAAGAACTGTTGTTTTTTAGTTTGTTAGTTCTTTGCAAGCGAAGTCAAAATTTCCTTGAATGTCATGGGAAGCCTTTCGTAATCTAACCCCTCCCTACCAGTGGTCTCATTTCCTGCTGTCTCGCAATTGTACTTCACAGGTGCTACATCCATTCTTTTGAAATTACCCTAACTCAGTGTGATGTTTCATACTTCTGCACACTTGCATATGCTCTTCTCTCTACTTAGAATGCTTCCTTGCTCCCAGGTGGACTTCTGTGCAGCACAAATATCAATTCAGAAAACATATTTTCTGGTCCCCTTCTCCTCCCAGTTCATTAAGTAAATATCTTCTGCTATCATTTATCACATGTAATACTTCCATCCTAACATCTTTCTTGCCCTACAAAACTGAGTACCTTAAAAGTAGGGATTGTGTTTTATACATTCTTGTATCCCCCTTACCTTGCATATTATCTGACATGCAATAAGAGCTCAATTAATGTCTTAGAGTATTGTTTGCAAAAATACCTTTGGGAGTAGCTTAAGTAGTCAACTAGTATGTAAGAATTTTATGTTCTAATTTTACATTAGGAATGCTAGATTGATTCTGGTAAATTTTGTTTTCTGGAAAGCCTAAATGTGAGGAGTAAAACTAGAACTGTTTTTCTGTACTGTCTCTATTATAGAGCAGAAGCACTGAGTGAGCCTTTGACAAAGCCATTATGTAAAATCAAGTCAACAAATATTAAACCAAAGCCACCGCCAACAAGAGCACATTTTCCACTAGGAACAAATCCCTTCCTTGAAAGACCTCAGCCATTTATAAGTCCACAGTCGTGTGATGCACAAGGACAGAGATATACAGCAGAAGAAATAGAAGTTCTCAGGTAAATCAGTTCATTATAATGAACAATTTTGTTAACATAATCAGTGCAGGTAATTTTATTCTCATTAGGTTTGCTGAGTCATACATCTTCATTACCATTTATAATGCTATAATTATGTAATTATAAATTATTTTGTGGGATAGTCACAACTTGAAATACTTAAAATTTGTGCAAATATATTTTAGTATTAGTAGCGTTTCTATTAGACATACGTTTTTCTGAAAATCCTAGCAGTGTTCAAAATTGAGCACTAAAGGTTAGGGGCAAAATAGAGCTACATCAGACCAATCAGTCATGTATGCAACTTTGTAACCAGAGCCCTAATGGGAATAAAATTCTTATCTTGAAATAGTAGTCTAGCCAGGGGTCAGCAAAGGGGAGTCTTAAGCCAGATATGTCCAACCTGCAGCCCACGACAGTTTTGAATGAGGCCCAACACAAATTCTTAAAATGTTAAGAGATATTTTTGTGTGGACTTCCTTTTTTTTCTTTTTAAGCTCATCAGCTGTTGTTAATGTTAGTGTATTTTATATGTGGCCCAAGACAATCCTTCCACTGTGGGCCAGGGAAGCCAAAAGGTTGTACACCACTGCCTTAAGCTATGATGGTTGTTACATTTCTTTAAAGAGCTATAAAACAGATAACAAAAACCAGAAAAATATGACACAGACCTCATTGCAAAGCCAAAACTATATCCTATCTGACTAGCTCTTTACAGAGGCCATTTGCCAACCCCTGGTCTAGGAAGCCATGTCAGTGTCTGGAAGAGCCTCAGGGATGTTAAACGGCAAAACAGCAGTGATATGGAAATTCTTGATTGCATTCTGAGCCAGCATAGATGGGATAAATCTTTGAGCCAGTGTGGCTGTTCTTCATTTGATCACTGGAAGAGATCCAGTATGCATAGAGCTGTGTAAGTCATATAGTTGCTCATTTTTAATTTCCTAGAATTGAACTTAAAGGTCTCTTTCCTACAGAGCATCTATCTAAGGGCATTTTTTTTTTTTTCTCTGCTATAGATTTTAATTCTATTCCTACTGGTCAGCCCTCTTTGCCTAGAAAAATTGCATATGAACCAATACAGCACAGAGCAGGATTTAAAAAAAGGAGGGGTATTTTTGGAGTTGAGAAACAATAAATTAATAACAGGCCAACACTTGGGTTACTCAGCATCCAAAAGCTCCCTTCTGCACAAATTTGAAATTCCATACAACAGAATAACTATTTCTGCCTGATAAGCTGCAGGTATCCATGCAAGTGAAAAGTTCTCATCTTCTCAAAGGGAATATGAACAGTCGTATTATCCATGGCTTACTATATTAATTGGTCCTCAAATTCAGTCATAGTCTTCCTCAATATTGTTACCTAGAGACCAAATTGTAAAGTTACCCTGCAACTTCTGAATAGAATGAGGGAAAGAAACAGAAGCAGGAAATAGTTAATATATATAAATAAACATACACAAAACAAGAAAATATACAAAGCTACTGCAAACCATGTTTCATTAATTTGTCAAGAGACCATAGCTGTTATCTATGACGCTTTTTTCTACTACCCAGTAAGTGTTCTCATACCCAGAAAATATAAAGAACATATTTTTCAGAATTACTTTTTCAATCTGAAAATAACTAAGCAATTGCTTTTTCCCTTTGGACATAGGATAGAATTTGCTTTTTGTCCTAGTGTCAGGGATACTTTCAGTACTTCTAAGTAAGTATAGGCCTGTCTTGAGACCATTGTTTTGTTGTGAAGATTGTTAGTCTTTTTTTTTTTTTACAGCTTCTGTTGGATGTTAGTCTTAATAACTCTTATGAATTGAATTTAGTCAGTTATTTTCCAGTGTTCAGCTATTTTGTGAAAATGTCCAAATAAAGATGTCAATAACATGAGAGTGTTTGTTTAATTTTGTTATAGTACCATACCTTGTCACTTAAATTTTAAGGAGTTTAAATAAGTTTGGTAATTAAGGTAGATTTGAACATTTACTTCAGATTTTCTTCTTGTGTTTTATAGGACAACATCAAAAATAAATGGTATAGAATATGTTCCTTTCATGAATATTGACCTGAGGGAGCGTTTTGCCTATCCGATGCCTTTTTGGTAAGTTTGCACTATTGCAGTTTTTACTTCCAAAATTATTTTAATTTTGCAGTACTTTTTCCATACTCTGAAGTTCAGTTAAATTCATAGCCTTGAAAGTAAAGTTTGTAATTAAAAAATTTTTGATTGGAAGAGAAGTGTGGCTATGGATAGGCAATGGGGCAACAAAACAAGAGTACCTCTGTTACCATTTGCCTAGTAGTGGGCACTTGTGGGTCTCCTTTTCCCTAACATTATACTCATAGTGTCCAGTACAGTATCTGGCACAAAGTAAGTGCCCAGTAAATTATTTGTTGAAAAGAACTGAATGGAAAGTGAAATAGAATGACAATATTGTTATATACAAAGAAGATAAAGGATTAATTATGAAAGTGTTATCAGAGCCTTCTAGGACAGTGGCAGCTTAACTCAAGAGTCTTAAAAATATTGTTTGATTTAAGACTCCCAGCTTCTAGGGGAAGCTGGGATGGCTCAGCAGGTTAAGCTGCAAACCAGGAGTTTGCAGATCCCACACCTGACAACAAACCAACTTTTTCCTAATATCTGTGAACATTCTTTGAGAAAATGAATGTTATATTTGTTTCAATTTGCATATCATATACCTTATTTATCCTAGAAATCTTTTGAAACCCAAAGATTAGTTGCCCTTGCTCTATAAGAAGTTTGAGAAAAGTTAGATGTTTTTTATTTTGTGCTATACATCAATTTCAGAGAAATAATACACAATATATTTTCAACACACAGTAAGTAGAGGGTAATGGGTAAGAAGAGTGCATTTGGTACCAGACACCTAGAGTCAGACACCAGTTCTGTATGACCAAGGCAGGTTATTTGATCATTTTAAGCCCTTTTCAAAAATATTTGTTTTAATAAAATTGTTTTGAGGATTCATTGAATAATGTATGTAAAGTACTTTCGCATAATGCCTGCCATACTTGGATGGTTATTACTCAGTAATTAGCTACGTACTTTCAATATTAACCTTGTAGAGAAGAGTAGGTACTTTTGAATGAATCAACTTTTATTGCTAATGGCCCATTTTATTGAACTGAATTTCATGCTATATTAAACTGTAAAATTATATTCTTAAAGTAAGTAAAATGAATTCAGGTTGCTCTTCTGTTTTCATTATCCATGTATTTTTTTTTAATTGGGAGGATGTATCAGTTTTACTGGATTCATGGTTAAGTATAAAGAGCCATATTTGACCAGAGGATTATTTTAGGATGACATAACTATAGCTATGACCACTATACCCCCCCCCCCAAAAATTATCTAGGACAGGGGTGGCGAACCTTTTGGCGATTGAGTGCCAAAGTTTATGAAATAAGAGTATACTCGCTCAACTCACGTGCCAACCCACCGAGTGAGATAGAGGTATCGATTATTTTTATGTCTATAAGAGCATAAACAATAATTTTTTAAATGGTATTCACAGCTCCGCGTGCCGAAATAATTGCTCCACGTGCCACTTTGGGAATGCATGCCATAGGTTCACCACCCCCGATCTAGGAAACATAATTTTGGTTTTGAGTCTTTGTTTTAGATTAATTTTATTGTGTTTTAATTTTTATTATTACCTCAGTGATAGATTGGGCAAGCTACCATTATCACCTAAACAAAAAGCTACATTTTCCAAATGGGTCCGCCCAGAAGACCTCACCAACAATCCTACCATGATTTATACTGTGTCCAGTTTCAGCATTAAGCAGGTAAACATTTATTTTGTGTAATTTTATATGAAAGCTAACTTTTTAAATTAATTTGAATATGTTTGACTTTTTTCTTAGACTTTTTATTATATATTCAGAAGCATGGAAAACTTATTCTGCACACTTTGATAAACATACTGAGATAATAAAAGTATGAATAACTTTTTATTGATATGTGATTGCAGGTGAGAAAGCTGAGAATCTGAATTTTCTCCTTTAATAGAGAATAGATATAAAAGATAGATATTGGGCTTACTTAAAACACCTCAGTTTTGAAACAATAGTATGGCTTTGTTGCAAACTGTAGTTAAGTTTTGCATGGAAGTCACAGATGTCTTCCACATTAGTGTAAAACTAATGATCCTGAAATACTGTGGTTTGAGAATCCTTTGATATGCATAGTCACCTTAATTGTTCAAATTATAATAAACCAACTTTTAAAAATACCCCCAAATTTTTGTCATTAAAAACTGTGATTCAGTATATGCTTTTATCCATGTGAGGAATGCATCATCCACATTTAATTATTTTAAGTTAATTTTACTGAAATATTTTGGTTTCCTTAGGAATTATGTGAACAAAATGTGTGTGTTGGCAGTATGGCATTTCTATTCATTTTCCTACTCAAGCAACCGTCAAGATATTTAGTATAAAAAGTCAGGTGTTTGGTGCCATGCTTAAATATAGGGGTAATGTTGAAATTACATGAATGAATAAAATATATTAATAAATTCTTATTAACAGACAATAGTATCAGATTGTTCCTTTGTGGCATCACTGGCTATCAGTGCAGCTTATGAAAGACGATTTAATAAGAAGTTGATTACCAGGTAAAATTTTATATTTGTCCCTTTAGCCTTTTTCATATAATTGTTTCTTAACTAGAAATTTTAAATTTATGCCTTATTGACATAGAAAATGAAGAGGGCATATTAGTCAAAATGTTATGGCCTTTGTGTGTTCAGCAGATGATTAATGAATGTGAACAGACTTGCTTAAACAGTGTAAGAACGTATACTGATACACCTGTAGTTAATATGTATAGAATAAATGTCTTAAAATAAATGAAATTGGTGACAGTAAAATCAAGTTATGTTTATAGTTGCACTGTACTATATGGTTGCCCCTAGCTACAGGTGAATATTGAGTTCTTAAAATAGCTAATCTGAATTGAGATGGGCCGTGAGTCTTAAATGCATCAGGTTTTGAAAACTTAGCACAAAGATGTGTAAAATTGGAAAATATCTCAAATTTTTATATTAATTACATGTCAAGATCATAATATTTTGGAAATGTTGGGTTAAGCTGTATTAAAATTAATCTCACCTTAAACTTAATATAAAATAATTATGTAATATAAAATAACATTTCTGTTGGCCTAAAACTGCTTTAGAATGTACTGAAATGTTACTGAATTCCTTTTTCTTTCAATTTTTAAAAGTCTTACTCGCTTCAAATAATTAATTCATTATAATAATTAAGCATCATAATTTTTTCATACAATTTTTCCTGCCTGGTATTTGTGTGTTAAATCCTAAAAATACAAAGATGAATTAGACACAGGCCTTAGTTTTAAGCTGTTCACTATCTTGGGTAAACAGACCATATAAGTAAAATGGAACATGTGCAAGAAAATTGATACTGTTATAAGTATTTTATTGGATAATTTTGTATAATTACTCCTATATCAGAGTTGTGCTAACTTTATCTCTGTCAGAGTTGTCTTAGTTGTGGTTAATTGAAATGGTCTACTCTTTACCTTGGGGCCAGTAATAGATTATTTTAATTGGCTTAAAATATATTCACTTAATAGGAGATTTATTAGAGTATATAATTAAAAACAACATTTTTCATATTGTGAAACTTACTCCCTGCTGCATGCTCATAAGATACTGTCTTTGTTTATCTACATTAAAAAAGCACTTTGATTAGCTTGAAATTCTTTTTTTAGGTCTATTATAGAAAAAAATACCGCTTTTTTTTAAATGAAATTGTCAAGACAATAGCATATCTCTAAATAAAATATATACTGCACACTAGTTATATTGAATATTAATGTTGGTATTTCAATATTTATTTTTCTTACAAAAGCATAATTTACCCTCAGAATAAGGATGGTGAGCCAGAGTACAATCCATGTGGAAAATATATGGTAAAGCTTCACCTCAATGGTGTCCCAAGAAAGGTGAATAGTGTCTCTCCTCATCCCAATCCCTTCTCTGCCTCCCTTCCCTACCTTTGAATCTTGAGTAGAATCTTGAAGAAATGCTACTTGTGTAAACATTTACATGTAAACATTTAAACATTTAGTAGATTTTGAGTTTGTGATATAACATTTGTTAATAATTTAAATAAAAATCGTGACAAGGATTAAGTTTTTTCTTAAAACTGTTTTTGGGAAAATTTTCTAGAAAGCTCCAGAAGTAACTATTTTAGATACAATGTACATTTCTAGACTCCCTAATAATTTTGATGGCATAGTTATAACATTTAACCACTTGGTTTAGGTTATCACCCGACAGGGAGATTAGCTTACAAACTTAAATAATAGATACAATGTAACATTTTAAAATTGATCAGATTTTAGAAATAGGAAACTATCATTACCTTAATAATAGGCATATGATGCCTTTTACCAGTATGAAAAGTGGGTTTTTTCCTTGATAGAAAAGATTTTAAAATATTTTATACCACCTAAGGATATTAATGTTATCTTTCTCTAGGTGATAATTGATGACCAGTTACCTGTTGATCATAAGGGAGAATTACTCTGTTCTTATTCTAACAACAAAAGTGAATTATGGGTTTCTCTCATTGAAAAAGCATACATGAAAGTCATGGGAGGATATGATTTCCCGGGATCCAATTCAGTAAGTAATAGATAGAATGATTCAGAGACAGACTTATGCTATCTAATATGTCTATTTTAAATTTGAAAAGTTATAGATGTTATTTTTATTTATAGGAAACAAAAACAGATTATCAACCCCTGAAAATTGTTAATCTTATGAGAGTACATACTTTCTTTTTTAAGGTTAGCATAGTATACAGTAAGTCCTCAATGTTTTCCATGGGTTCTGCAACTTGAAGCAACATGACATATAATGAAACCAACTGTACCATAGATTAACTGATACAAAAAAGGGTTTAGTTTCTATGGCATTCCATTAGTGTTATAAAGACACTATGGGGAAGCTGAGATGGCTCAGCAGGTTGAGCAATCACCTTGCAACTCCGGGGTTCAAGGATCATATCCCAGTCCTAGACCATGTAGACCCATATGCTGAACTGGGATGTGCCCCCGGTGCAGTTCTCCCCGGGGTGAGCTTCCCATGCGGGAGGCCCCTAGCCTGGTTCCTTCCCTGCAAAGACCCACACCCACCTGTGGAGTAAAACTATATTGAAAACTAATGAGGTACAACTATGGAGACTACTCTGAGCCTGCCCCTTTCTTTCTGCCTCTCTGTCTCTTTTTCTCTGTCAAAAATAATTAAAAAAATAAAAAAAAAAGACACTGTTATTTGAGGACCTGCTATACCAATTTGGTATTCATGAATGCCTAAAATGTATTGTCTGCTATTATGATGGGATACAGGGTCCTTTAAATAATACACCTTTCCAAAGAATCCTCTTTAGATCAAAGGGATATGTCAGGGTGACCCAAAAGTAGGTATACAGTATAGTTTCTTTACATTTTATTACATAGTTTATTACATTTACATTTGATTAATACTGTTTAATCTTGTAAGTGCTCAAAATGTTGTCCATCAGTGTTGCGACATTCTTAGAACCTGTCAAGTACGTTGTGACACACAGTATGACACAAATTCCGGTCCGTTGTGATGAATTTCATTGATTCAGCTGTATACCTACGTTTGGGCCACCCTTTATATATTTTTCGATTTGTAAATTCAAATTCAGAGAGTTTTTTTGTTTGTTTTTTTCCAACCTTAACCTGTAAAATTAAATTGTGTGCCAAAGTCCTTTAATTGTATGATTTAAACCCAAAATTAGCTCAGCATGACTAAATCATGACACTTAACCAGATGTGGCCTTAGAAAAGGTATTTAACCTTTCTTAAACCTCTTTCTTTCTCTGGAGTATGAGCATAATACAACCTTTCAGAGCTGTAAAGATTAAATGGTGTAATATACGCAAATCACCCATCATTCATATCTGGCTAATTTCCTGGCCTAGTACTCAGCCTCCTTCATTATTCTGGTTCTTTTTTTTAAAAAAGATTTATTGTTTTTTGACAGAGAGAGAAACAGACAGAGACAGAGAATGGGAAGGGCCCAAAGCAGTCTCCATAGTTGACAGCATCAGTGGTCCATATAAAATTAGTTGCACTCCACAGGTGGGCGCCGGGCTGCGCAGGACAGGAACTGGGCCGGGAGCCTCCCATATAGTCCCCGGCAAGAACTGAACTAGAGGCACACCCCAGCTCAGCATATGGGTCCGCATGGGCCAGGCCCAGGATTCGATCCTCGGGCTCTGGGGCTGCAAAGCGAGCGCTTAGCCCACTGAGCTATCCCAGCCTCCCTTGTTCTGGTTCTTTTAATGCTATTCAGAGAATGCATAGGTAAGAGTTAAATGCAATAAGATGTTAAAATTTCTTTGCAGCCTACATGCTCAATTGCTCTTTCAAATATTTTTAGTCTATCTTTCTAATCCAAAGCCTGTTAAATTAACTCAGTGCAGCTCAGAGAGAGAATGAGAGTATATGTAAAATATTAGAAAAGTAATTATCATATTGTAAAAACTCACTTCAAAGTGATGACATCGTCATCCATTTATTAAAACAGTTTTTCTCTGTTAGTATATGTTTTGAGATGTCATCATATTAATCTGTAAAACAATTCTGTTGCATTCAGGAAAAGCAGCAAAGATTAAAAGGAAAAATAAGTTTATGCTTAAATCCAGGTAGGCATTTGTGTTAAATAAGAAATTTATTACTGGTAGAAAACAACTACTACCTTCTGGTTTACTATCAAAATCATTATACCAAATTCATGAGATTCCATAGTACACTGGGGATGTATATTTAATAGCTCGAGAAAAAAAACAAAAAACATTGACAGTCCTGAAATGTGTTTATGTTGCAGAATATTGATCTTCATGCACTGACTGGGTGGATTCCGGAAAGGATAGCAATGCATTCAGATAGCCAAACTTTCAGTAAGGATAATACTTTCAGAATGCTTTATCAAAGGTAAACATTTTTCTCTCTCTCTCTCAAGGGTTTGTTTTTTTTTTTGGTGGGGGGGGTTGTAGTAAAAGAGGCATTTCAAAAATTTTATGGCTTATTTAGAATATTTATTACAGAGGCTGTCATTTTTGGTGATTAGGGAAATTGGTTTTTTTAAAGGCTTCACTTTCTGTACTTAACTACAGCTGGCCCTTAATCATCCTCACTGATGGATATACAGTTAATCCAAATTATAGATAATCTAAAACATTTGAATCTATAATATGTAACATGGGGAAAGTATTTTATATTTTATACTTCAGTAGTGCTTACCAGTTTGAGGGAAGGTGGTAAAAACAGAAGTCTGAGAACATAAAGAGGAAGGTCAGTAAAGCCTTAAGTGGATAATTTATATGGGAGAGTGGCTGTTAGCTCCTAGTTTATTTCACAGACTCCAGGGCAATGGATGGATACAGTCCCTTTACTTCGGAAAGCATTTTTAACATATAGGGACTGGAAAAGTGTCTACATTAATCCATATTCATTAGTGAAACTAGACAACTCAGTAATTTGATAAATAAAATGATACTGCTTTGGGGAAGTGCATTTGGTATTTCCCGTCTTCATCTTTATTTGTAAGTCATTCAAAAATTTAGCATTTGCTTTCTTCATTGATAGGGATAAATTATCTGATGTGCTGTGAAATAAAAATGTGTTTTTCTTTCATTCTTGGTCTATTGGGGTCATTCCAGGTTTCACAAAGGTGATGTTCTCATCACTGCATCAACTGGAATGATGACTGAGGCTGAAGGAGAGAAATGGGGTTTGGTTCCCACACATGCATATGCTGTTTTGGACATCAGAGAGCTCAAGGTTTTGCCTTAAACTATTTTTCTCCTTGTTTTTCTTTTCTGTTAATAAGACATTGCAAGGATCCCAAATAATATATTAGATTTTTGAACACTGACAAATCTAGGGTTAGGCCAAGTTTTAAAATCATTCTACCTGTTAAACAACTTGACCTTTTATCCATTGGTAATAATGAAATAAAAAGATGAGAAGTGTAATGCCAGTAACAGCATAGATAGTGATTGCAAAACAGAATTTCTGTATGCCTCTTTCTCTTTTCCATAGAAGTAGCAGAGTTAAGGTGAATGCACAACCCTCAAGATTCTAGACTGCATGTTGGCATTGGGGGTCAGTCACAGGGTTACACTCTAAAGCAGGGGTGTCCAACCTTTTGGCTTCCCTAGGCCACATTGGAAGACAATTGTCTTGGGCCACACATAAAATACACTTAACACGATAGCTGATGAGCTAAAAAGAAAAACGAATCACAAAAATATCTCATGTTTTAAGAAAGTTTACGAATTTGTGTTGGGCCGCATTCAAAGCCATCCTGGGCCACATGCAGCCCACAGGTCACAGGTTGGATAAGCTTGCTCTAAAGCATAGACATTCAGTAAATACTTATGAGAGGACAAAAAGAAATAAAATACCTATGAATAAGAAACATGCCAGTGGGTTTGCATATGTTTCGCTTCCAAGCAGCCCTTGCATGCTATCAGGCCTTTCAGTCTTTCTCTGTGCTCGGATATTGGAATGGTTGACTTCATTCTTCAGGTTATTGATTATATTTAACTGAAAAATAGATGTGTTATATGGATTAGAAAATACAAAGATTTCATTAAGTATAGACTCTTTTTCCCTAATGGCATGGTGCCTAAGCTGTCTAATCACTGGAAAGCTTTAACCAGCAGCGTCTTTCAAGTGATCAATTACCAATAACAGGGTACCATTGTGTATTAATAAGACTGATTTTCTTATGTGGCACACAGAATTATATGAATTATGAAGGCAGCAGGGATCTGCTTCAACATTTAAATATTTATTGTCTCAAAGCCTTCCAACAAGCATTCATTGTTTCACCCTCCCCCCCCCCCCCCCCAGCCATACTGTATAGAATTGTGTCTTCCTTTAAAAGTGGCATAATAATTGACTACGGTACTTAAAGCAAAAAAGTATAAAAATGTGAAAATTGAGTAAGCTGAGAGATTTGTTTATTATAGAACATAATTTGCCATAAACAATCAAAACATGGAGAATAACAGTTACTATTATTTAGTTCTATGTATCTGTAATTTTATTGTTAGAACATTGTTTGAGGTAGGTTTTAATAGGTGACCACCAATATTAAGGTAGTGACAAAAGATTTAAATTTAGATAATGAAACAGTTAATATAGAGTAAGCTTGAATTGGAGAATTTCTGAATCTTACATCATTTACTTTGAGTAAGACTACTTGTTCTGATTATAAAAAGGAAACTAGACAAATAACATATTTATGAGAAAAATAGACACCTGTGGTTTGACTTGAAACCAAAACTAAAAAATTGCTGAATGCCAGTAAAGTAAAATTTTAAATTCACAACCTTTTTAGTTAAAAATCAGTAGTATTCACATAGTATCAGTGCCACATGGCAATTGCTCTGTAAAGATTAAGGCATTTTAGAACATCTGTAAATGGAATAAATGGTGGCCTGGTAACATGTTCACATCATAATTCTGTGAAAGTTACTGACCCAGCTTGAGCAGACATCTCACACTATGGAGTTAAACCCAGTTTTCTTTTGTTTGCGTGGACTCTGTAGTCATAGTTGATCTTTAGCTAAAGACTTCTTCATGTGTTTTAAAATTTTGTTCAGTAGTTTTGGTTGCATATATGTTTGTAGAGTTTTCTGGGTTCATCATTTTTATGTCATTTTTCTTGTCTATTTTGAGATACTTCCTTAGTTCTGACTTCTATTTTAAAATATTTCCATATTTATTTCATTCAGGTATCTGTCACTAGAACGTCTTTTGTGCAGATATGCCTTATGTTTTACTAAAGCTCCTCCCAATCTTCTGTCATTCCTCACTTTCTTCACTTAATAAGATTTTCTTATTTTAGTATATGTGCTGCCAAAATGAGCACACAATTTTCTTAATACTTGAGTGAAAGTGTTAACCTGTTTAACTGCCTCTAACCTTTTGCATATTCTAAGATCCTCCTTAGGGTTTTTTTTGTTTGTTTGTTTTTGGTTTTTTTTGTCTCCTCGAGGTGATGTTCCATAGTCTACTGTGAAGGTACATCTCAGTTTCAAGCAGCTCTTAACTCCAGACATGTCTTACTGATGGATTTCCAAACCTGTTTAAGGCTTTTCCTTTACTGCCACTTGGAAATAACTTTGGAAGTGGGATACTTTATTGTAAATCAGATTTGTTTTTTAGATTTCTAGCATTTCTTCTCCTATTTAAGGCCCTCCAAATTGCTGGTTCTCTGCCCAAACAATACCTGCTGCCATATCTTAGTATTCTTGAATGTCAGTGGTGCCTGGGACCTGCCTCTGAAAAGTTTAGTAGTAATGTCCTCTCCTTTATATTTCTTTTTTTAAGAAGTGAGAGAGTCCTGAAATAAGGCAGATTTTCTGCTTATGTAGACAGAACAAGGTTTTATGAAAAAGGAATTGGAATTCAATGTCTTTTGGCTAATGGGTGCAAGGGCAAGAGTGAGGCACAAATAATATAGAAGAAGTCAAGAAAAGTTATATTAATGAATACCTGAAATAAATGAGTCTTACTTATGTCCAGAAGTCACATTACCCCAGGCCAAGATTTGCCACATTTAAAGGTTTTTTTGTGTTTTTTTTAATATTTATTTATTTTTAATTGTTTTTTGACAGAGAGAAAGAGAGAGATACAAAAACAGAGAGAGAACTTAACTGGGGGAGCTCCCAGCTCAGCACATGGCTCCGCACGGGCCAGGGCCGGGACTCAATCCTAGGTCCCGGCAATGCAAAGTGAGCGCTCAACCCACCGAGCCATCCCGGCTTCCCAATTTGCCACATTTAAAATAGCAAAGGAGGAGAAGCCGGGATGACTCAGCAGGTTAAGTGCTAACTTTGCAACCCTGGGGACCGAGGATCAAAAATCCCAGCCCCAGCCCGTGCAGACCCATATGCTGAACTGGGAAGTGCCCCCAGTTCATTCTCACCGGGGTGAGACTCCGGCCCAGTTCCTGGCCTGTGCAGCCCTGCGCCTACCTGTGGAATGAAACTATGGAAAAACCAGTGATGTGCAACTATGGAGACTATTCTAGGCCCTCCCCCTTCTCTCTGTCTCTCTCTCTCTCTGTCAAAAACAATAAAAATAAATCTTTAAAAAAAAAAAAAATAGCACAGGAATGTGTTTTTTTTAAGTCCCCAAAATAGTTTGATTCATGAAATCATTAGAAAAAGAATGCAGTTTCCTAAGTTGACTACTTGAAATAAGACAAATACTCTTCTGGATAAGCTCTTGTTTTTCTGAATCAGTGTAACCAGTTCTGTATACTGTCATATCTTGGTACTTGACTGCTTTGAAACTTGTTGATTTTAGTACGTACTCGACACATTTTGACATGAAAATTTTGTCTGGTATTCATCTTTTGTTTGGTACTCATCACACCTCCCAGAACCAATTAACAAGTACCAAGGTAGCATTGTTCACACCCTATATTTCTTGAGCACTTACCATAACTTTAACACTCTTTTCCATAAACTCAGTGGAGACTTCTGAAAAGGGATAATAATGTTACCATTTCAAGGAGTTTATCATCTCATTGGAGAGACAAGACTACATTTGCACAAGTAGGAAACAATACAAGATAGGATATTGTTTTAATTAATGTAATATAGATTGTTAGTACTATAAAGTTTAGAGGAGGAGGTAGTTAGTTATTTAAAAAATATTACTAACTTCTAGATATTTTGTATATGTTACTTCATTTAATTTTCACAACAGTCTTCTACGAGACATTATAATCCTCATTTTTCTACATATGAATTAGACAAATGCTCAAAGAGGGTGAATGACCAAATCAAGGTGCTTGTAAAGATATTAATTCATAGAGCTAGAATTTGGTCCCATTTCATTCTGACTCCAAAGTTGTTTTCTTTACTGCTTCAGTCTTCACAGAGACAATCAATGCAGAAAGAAGCTAAAGAGGACACGGAAAGAGGGATAATTAAAAGAGATCAGAGAGGGGGCCTTCCAGGAAAGGCAAATAGCATGAGGAAATGCCTTTAGAGGTGAAAGTGAATAGGCTTACTTAGGGGATTATGACAGGAAACACTAAATTAGAGCCAAAGATACATGGGGGAGGAATACAGGAAAATAGTGGGGCCAGAATAGAGTAGTCTCTGAAAGGACAGGAAATAACCGATACTCTAAAGCAGTTTTCCCCAACTCTTAGCACCAAGGACTGGTTTCCTGGAAGACCATTCTTCCAAGGACTTGGGGGTAGAGCGCAGGGTGGTTTTGGGATGAATCAAGCACATTACATTTATTATGCGCTTTATTTCTATTATTATTACATTATAATATATAATTAAATAATTATACAGCTAATCTAATGCCACTGCTGATCTGACAGGAGGCAATGCTCAGGGAAATGGGAGCGATGGGGAACGGCTATAAATTCAGGTGAAGCTTCACTTGCTCACCTGCCACTCACATCCTGCTGTGCAGCCCGATTCCTAACTGACCACAGACCAGTACCAGTCTGTGGGCCAGGGTGTTGGGGACCCCTGCTCTAAAGCAGCACTGCCTACCCCATGGGACTTCCGCCAGTGATGGAAATGTTCTCTGTCTGTAGTGTGCAATGCATTAGCTGCAAGCTACATATGGTCCTTGAACACTTGAAATGTGGCTAGTATGACTAAAGAACTGATTTTTTTTTTTTTTAAGATCTATTTTATTTGAGAGAGAGACAATGAGATGGGGGAGGGCCCAGAGCATTCTCCATAGTTATACACCATTAGTTTTTGGACATACCGGTAGTTTCGTTCCATGCAGGTGGATGTGGGGTCGCACAGGGCAGAACTGAACCGGGGTCCTCCTTCATGGAAAGTGAGAAACTTTGCTGCCATCCCAGCAGTTACCAGTTGTGTGCCACAGTTCATAATGTGGGTTTGCGTGAGCCAGGGTCAGGATTCGATCCCTGAACCTTGTGGTTACAAGGCAAGTGCTCAACCTATTGAGCCA
This sequence comes from Craseonycteris thonglongyai, assembly GCA_004027555.1. Taxonomy (NCBI): domain Eukaryota; kingdom Metazoa; phylum Chordata; class Mammalia; order Chiroptera; family Craseonycteridae; genus Craseonycteris; species Craseonycteris thonglongyai. The sequence continues at coordinate 34,670 of PVKE010004544.1, read as the reverse complement.
TTCTGGCATCCCCAGGAACTGATTTTTAAATTTTATTTTAAATAACCACATGTCGTTAGTAACTACCATATGGGCAGCATAGCTTTAGGAATAGATCGCCATTTACAGTTTTTGATCAAATATGTAACATGGTAAAAGTATTAATTAAATAACAATTTTAAATTGATTTGGAGGGAAAAGAGCTGATAGTATTCAAAATGTATCCTCCCTTAGAGAATTATATAACTAATAATATGGTAAAAACTGTTTTTGCAATGTTGTCTCCTGTTTTTTTACAATAGGGGCTACGATTTATCCAGTTGAAAAATCCTTGGAGCCATTTACGTTGGAAAGGAAGATATAGTGAAAATGATGTAAAAAACTGGACCCCAGAGTTGCAGAAATATTTAAACTTTGATCCTCGAACAGCTCAAAAGATAGACAATGGTAAATACATCTTTTTGTAATTTTAATACCATTTGATCTTTAAATAAGTAACATGCTTTAACACTGTGAAATGTGTTTGACTTATGTCATTGATCTTTAATATATTTTTTTAATGAAATTCCCAGGAATATTTTGGATTTCATGGGATGATCTCTGCCAATATTATGATGTGATTTATTTGAGTTGGAATCCAGGTCTTTTTAAAGAATCAACATGTATTCACAGGTAATCTTTTTGAACATTTCAGTATATGCTTTATAATACTCTCTATTTTTTTCATTTAAAATGAAATGATTGGGGAAGCCAGGATGGCTCAGTGGGTTAAGCGCTCACTTTGCAGCGCTGGGGACCGAGGATCGAGTCCCAGCCCCGGCCCATGCGGAACCATATGCTGAACTGGGAGCTCCCCCAATTCAGTTCTCTCTCTGTCTCTCTCTCTCTCTCTCTCTCCTCTCTCTGTCAAAAATAAAAATAAATAAATAAAAATATATTAAGAAGAAAAAGAAAAAAACATTAAGAAAATATTGCAAAGAAAAAAAAATTTTTTAATGAAATGATTTAGGAATACTATTATTCTCTCTTTTTTGTCATACCAAAGATGACTGTCACGTAACAGTTATTTTATTTAACGTTCCTTGATTAAAATTTTAAAAATAATAAAACAAAAAAACCTGATAATTACAAGGGGGACCCAAAAAAAACCCAAATGTAATTATAAAAAATTGTGTATTCTTACATGTTTAAACTTCAGACACCTTTAAAGTACTCACCGTTTGAGGCAGTACGCCTATCATGACACTTTTTTCCACTGCACAAAACAGCTTTTGAACTTGTGATTTTGATGCCTCTTAGTGCTTCTATACTATAGTGGTTTTTGTGTCACCTCTTCCACATTGGCAAACTGTTTCCCTTTGAGGACTTTTTTCATCCAGGGAAACCAGAAAAGTCACTGAGGACAAGATAGGTTAAATATGTAGGGTGGGACACAGGGTCATGCCATTTTTGGTCAAAAATTGCTAAACACAGCACGGTATGTAGGCAGGTACATTGTCATGCCACATGTTGTTCTTGTAAGTCACCCATCATAAAATGGGCAAACACCTCAAAAGAGCCTCCAAAAATTTCACTGAAGCTAAATGCAGACTCTCACAATGCCAACACTGATGCAGGTGGGTTCCTAAAGTATCACTTAGCAGGGGAAACGTGAACTACAAGGGGCCCACCCTCCAAAACATAATTCCAGTTTTTTTGGGCCCCCCTCCCCCGTATAACTGAAACACTTTTAATTATATATTTTAGCTCTATGAAAAAATTACTACTTTTGTTGACTTTATCTTTTAGTACTTGGGATGCTAAACAAGGACCTGTGAAAGATGCCTATAGCCTGGCCAACAACCCCCAGTACAAATTGGAAGTGCAGTGTCCACAAGGCGGCGCTGCAGTTTGGGTTTTGCTTAGTAGACACATAACAGATAAGGTACTGATAATTCCATGCAGATATTCTTTGAAGTATAATTAGACCATTGTGAACGAGATATGACATTTGATCATTAGCTCATTTCATTTATACAGGTGGGTTGGAAGTAGTATTTTCTTATCTAAATGAATATTTCCCTCTTAGGAAATTTGTAATTTATAGTCCTTAGACATCTTATTCAAAAATCATCTCTGAAGAAAAACATGAGAGTTTATCCTTTTTAGTGAGGGTTTTCATGTTCATTATATGTGCTTTCAGTCTTTAGAATATTAACATTAAAATATGCTGAAGGGGGGTTGGCAATTTAGAATCATGAGGCCTGATTCTATAAAGGGTAACCATAATTTTAATAGCTTCAGGGACTTTTTTTTTTAATATGTTTCTTCATACAATATGGTCAGTCAATTGAAGTGACAATTTAATCTGCAAAAGCAATGTTTTTAATAGCATTAGGTAGCTAAAATAAAAGCTTCTAATATTAGTATTCTTTTTAAAATCCATTAAGAGCATTTTTTCCTAACCATATTGGATTCTTTGTGCTTTTAGGATGATTTTGCAAATAATCGAGAATTTATCACAATGGTTGTATACAAGACTGAAGGGAAAAAAGTGTATTACCCAGGTATGTTTAGTAGGAAAATATTAAAATGTTAATGTGATTTAAATGATTAGGTTGAAAATGAAATTTTATGTAGATAATATGCAGAAATAATTATGATGCTAGGATAATAGAAACCGCTCAAACAGATGGGTGGATATTTATGCTACTCATGTGTTTTGTTTTGATATGTTTTTAATAGAGACCTCAGGACTTTGGGATTTCTCCATTACACACTGCTGTCAGAGTTATTTTTAAAACTTAAATCATCTTCTCTGGTTAAAAATTCTACAGTCTTCATGAATTCTTGAATCAAACGCAAGCTCTTCACCATGGTGTTTAAGGGTGTTTATATTCTGGCCTTAACCTTCCTGTCCCTGTTTATCTCAGGCACTTTTCTTTTCGCAGTACCCTCAGTGAGGTACTCCTGAACACATCATGCCCTTGTTGCCCATTTTTGTACAGTTTCTTCTGCCAAGAATCTGCCCACATAGTCCTTTTACCCAATTCGGTATAATGAATATAGTTAAGATCTAGCTTATGTTATTTTCTCTATAATAGCCTTTCTGCCAGGCAAAGTGAATCTTTCCCACTCCCGGGCTTGAGGCATTTAACATATGGTATTAAAATCATTTTGTTTTCACATTCAAAAAAATTATATCACTAAGTGATAGGAACTGCACATATTGTCAAGGAGGCAGGTAATATACACAAAAAAATAGTAATACATGTGTGATGAAATAAATAGGGTAATGTGTTCGTGACTGGTTGCTTGCTTTGGTTAGTTGGCCATGGGGAGGCTTCTTTGAGAGGGATTAGAAGAACTCTGAGTGACAAAAATGAATCCGTCATACAAAGAATTAGAGGGAAAAGCATTACAGGCAGAGGGAACAGCAAATGCAAGGACTCTAAAATTAGAATAAAGGGGATGCCAGGGTGGCTCGGCAGTTTAAGTGCTTGATTGTAGCCCTGGGATCGAAGGATCGAATCCTGACCCCGGCTTGTGAAGACACGTATGTTGAACAGGGTGTGGCCCCCAGTTCAGTTCTTGCTGGGGCCAGCTTCCCATGTGGGTGACCCCACCCAGTTTCTGCCCTGAGTGCCCCCCCACCCCACCCCCCACACACCTGTGTGGAATAAAACTGTCTAAAACTGATGACATACAACTGTGGAGACTGCTCTGGGCCCTCCCCCCATCTCTCTGTCTCCTCTCTGTCAAAAACAAAATAAATCTTTAAAATGAGAAAAAAATACTGTTTTTATGGAATAGATAAAAGGCTGATAAGTCTGGAGATATGTGATATTAGAAGAGATCAAAAGGTATGCAGGCTCAGATCACATAAGGTTCTGTAAGCTATAGGAAAGCATTTGGATATGTTTGTAGATATCATGGGAAATCTTTGGAGGGTCTTAATCAGGAAAATGACATCTGGGTTTTTTTTTTCTTGTTTTTAGAACATTCTTTGTAGAATATATTGGAGGGGACAAAAATATGGAAATAGAAAAAACAATTAGGCAATTTTATGAGAAATGATGGTGTTTGAACTTTGAAGGTGGTAGCCATGAACAAATTTGGGTTTTGGTAAGATTGTTGGGACTTGTTGAATTGAGAATTAATCAAGGTCGATTCCTTTTTTTTTGACTTGAGCAATAGAAAGGTGTAGCATTTACTGAGATGGTTAGATGTTGCCACCAACATCTAACAGAACTGGGAGGTCCCCAACCCAGTTCTGGCCCTGCTCAGCTCCTGCCCACCTGTGTGGAATGAAACCGTGTTGAAAACTGATGACATACAACTATGGAGACTGCTCTGGGCCCTCCCCGCTCTCTGTCTCTCTCTATCTCTGTCAAAAGCAATAAAATAAATCTTTTTGGGAAAAGAAAAAAAAAGATATTACATGGCTTTTGAATTTCAAATACGTTACTCTTTTTACTTCCATTTATTTTAGTGCTCCCTCTATCTAACACAGTGACTTTGCCTTTGTGAGTTACTTTAGGTTTGTAGTTTTCATCACAGCACTCTGAGAGCAACAGAGCACGCCTTACTGTTCCCCATTTGATAGAAGAGTAAACTGAGACATAGAAAGGTTTAAAACCTTGTCCAAGATCAGAGATAATTCCATTCTTTTTCTTTTCACACTAGATTACACATATCTAACCATTAGAGACATACTACCTGTTTGTGATACTAAAATGTTTAGTTTTTCTAATAGATTACATTATAAATAACTAGTGTTCCCTAATAATATAGCATTGATCTTAAATGACACATGATAATTGACATTCATAAAATGATTTTGTCAGCTTTAATTGATGAAACTAGTAAAGTATATATCAGGCAACACAGTAAAGGCAAAATATTGGAAAATAACCTGGATAACTAGGTGGGGAATATAGATTAAAAAGTGTTACGTTCATATAATAGAATATTATATAGGCAGTTTTAGAAGGAATAAACCATGTCTATGTAGAACATGAATTTCAAAAGCATGTTGAGTGAAAAATGAAATGTAAAACAAGCCATATGCAATCTTTTTTTTAGATTCATGCTCTCAAATAAACTTACCCATTCATTCTTTTTTAGGGATATGTGTGTGTTAAAGTTTGAAAGGATGTTCATCAAATCCAAGTGGAACAGAATAAGACTAAGGGTGGTGGTTAAAAGGGACTTTATTTTATAAAGAAGCTAGTATGGAGTTGTGGGGAAATGTTAATTCTGAGTGGTGGGAATACAGATAAATTTTTATATACGGTACTTCTTTGTATTTTTAAAGATTTTTCCTCAAAAGGAAAAAAGTTCATCCTGACTTTGAAACCTTCTGAAGAAAAATGCAGCATAGAGCAAATAGAAATGATCTTACACCCCTGTGAATATACTCTAAAAGATGGCTTTTTCTTATTAGAAATTTTTGAAGTTTTAAATTATTTAATTGTAAAGTTTTTAATTGAAATTGTAATTCTTTAGTACTATTATATTTAAAGACAGAATCAATTAAAAAGTTATCCATTCATTTATTTACTTTCCCTATCATCCTAAAAAAAAACCGAAAATCTCCTTTTCTGTAAACCTGCTTGTTTATTTGCAGCTGACCCTTCCCCTTACATTGATGGGATTCGAATTAACAGCCCTCATTACTTGACTAAGATAAAGCTGACCACACCTGGGACCCATACCTTTACATTGGTGGTTTCTCAGTATGAAAAACAGAACACAATCCATTACACAGTCCGGGTAAGTAAACCAATATAAAATGACAGAACCACAATATAAAGTACATAATATGCTCTGCTTTGTAAGTGGGGTTATTACAGAAAAGCTTGTTTCTGAAAATTTATTGCTATGTATTTTTTGTATATGTGTGTATATATATATAGCAATTCAATATTAAATTATGATGCTTTCTGCAGAAAACAATATATTTGAAAAGTAATCTTTTGAAAAAGATTTTTAATGAGCATTTTAGTTTTCAGAGTAATAGTTTAGTCCTGAGGTAACATATAGTATGTTGAACTAATAAATTCACAGAGCAAGCAAAAACTCCTCTAGTCTACATAATACTTTTATTGACTAAAAGAAGACTGAACTCAGTAAGAAGGAATCAATTGCCTATGAACATTGCTCTCATGTAGTTGGGAAGGTCATTGTAATTTTGTTCTGCATAAATTTGTTTGCCATAGTTTAGTGATGAAAGGAACATTAGAGAGCTACCTTCACCCCTCTATCCTTCAGATGCAGAAGCCAATGCCTAGAGAGATTGTAATTTCTCCTGAGTCACAAACAGTTAGTAGCAGGGACAACCAAGGCAAGATCCCTAGCTTCCCAATTCCCAGTTCATTAAACCTGACTTGATACCAGGCCACCTACAGATAATGACTTTTACTTGTGTGTGTACCAAACTAATATTTTGGTCTTCCATTATATTTTTATCACTTCCATGTTTTTATACATATAAACTTTATCAGTACAATAATTTTTTTTAATTTAGGTATATTCAGCATGCAGCTTTACTTTTTCAAAGATTCCTTCACCATACACAATATCAAAACAGGTAAGAGAATTCTTTCTCTGGGTCATAATCTTTGAGAAATCTTATAATTCTCTATCCTTTTTTTCCTTTTCTCTTTTTATTTTTCACATTTAACAATTTCTTACAAAACAAAAATATTCTGGAATTTGAAAGGTATAAAGAAAATGTAAGTAGCCTTTATCCAGTCTGGGTTAGAATACAAGATCCTCAGTGAGCAACGTTAAATGATTCTGTGGGAAGAATAAGAAATTCAGAGAAAGATTAATGCAGGCCTTGAATTGGGAAGACCGCATGGATGAACCTCTTAGTAGAATTTGAGATTAACAGTGCAGTGTGGGCTAGATGTATAGAGTAGGATTTGAGGGAGAATTATTGGCAGGGAGAATGGTATGATTGAAGGCTGAGAAATAGAGATAGGGCGTAGTGTAGTGAAGTAGCCTGGCTAAAATGGAGAGCTCCATTGACTGCCAGTGGCAGGTCTTGGAGAGAGGGTGGAGCCAGAGTGGGAAGTTGTTTTCTTCCCACTGGGAGGATGTAAAGAGGTTTTGTCTTTAACCTAGAATTAGAGAATGTGAAGTCTTGTTAATACAAAAACTTTGTTTTATTAGATTAATGGAAAGTGGAGTGGTCAGAGTGCTGGAGGATGTGGAAATTTCCATGAGACTCATAAAAATAATCCCATTTACCAATTCCATATAGAAAAGACTGGGCCATTACTGATTGAGCTAAGAGGACCAAGGTTTGTAATAAGTAACTTTCTTAAATCAATAATATTAAAAATGAGCTTAGTGGAATATAATAGGGTTCTGAAGCAGACCTATGCAGAAGGTGATTTATGATAAAGATGATACTGCAGAGGAGTGGGGAAAGGACAGTCTGATAAATGGTGCTGGAATAATTGAATATCTATGTACCAAAAAGGTAGTTAGACCCCTGTCTCACATCAAATCTAAAAATCAGTTTCAGGTGGATTACTAATATAGAAGCTATCTTTAAAGGTTCTGTAAATGTAAAATGTCTGTAGTTTTTAAAATAAAACCTTGAACAGGAATGCCATAAGAAAGATAAGCCAAATGGCCAACAAATGATTGACTGTAAGAACCAGAAATTTAAAACAACCCAAATGTTCATCAATAGCATATAAGATTATAAAATAATCATATAATAGAGTCCTACATAACAATGAAATCTAATTATAGCTACCCATAACATAATGGATAAGTTTTAAAGACAATGCTGAGCAACAGAAGCCCTGACTGCAGAATATATACTATGTGATTTCAATTATATGAAATTAAGAACAAGCAAAACTAAACTTTTGTTTAGTTTACAAAGTATACAACGCAAGAAAGTGATTACCATGAAAGTTAGCTTTGTGGGCACAGGAGTTGTGATCAGAAAGGATATGAAGGACTTCTGTGGTGCTGGGAGGGTTTTGTTGATCTAGGTGGTGGTAACCCAGGTATTTGTTCGCTTTACAAATTATTTGTTCTATATTTTATATACATTCTGTTATATATCACAATTTTAAAAAGATTTTAAAAATAGAGAATACAGATAAAAATACTTCTAAATAAAACAAGGCGTAATTTTGCCTGCGTTACAAACCAATTCATAAGAAATTAGTAATCTTGTAGATATGACTAAACTATTGTTCCAGTCATTTAAAAAACTTACACCAGTTATTGTTAGGTGAAATAAGGTATCAAATAGCCTTTTCGTATTTAATTTCTAGATGAACATGTAAAAATAGTTAACAATGTGTGTTTTTCCCTTTATTACCTAAATCATATCTTTTACCCATTTTTCTGTGGGAGTTGTCATGTTTTTCATAATTGTAAGCATGAATAAAGGTATGTTTGTAAGGATATTAACCCTTCACATATTTGCAAGTATTTTTCCCAGATTTTCTTTCCACATAGAAATTCCATTTTAAAGTAATTGGTCTTTTTTGCTTTATTTTGGCTGTGGGCAGGAAATCTCACACAAATAGCAAATAAATTTTCACCATATTTTATTCTAGTTCTTTTATGGTTTTATTTTTTACATTCTGTTTTCTTAATCCATATAGAAGTATTTTTGTATGTGGTATGAAATACAATTGAGTAATTGTTTTTTTAATTTGTTACCTCATTGTCATCTAAATAATCCTTTTACTGATTTGGAATGCCATGTATGCCATATGCTAAATACTTCCATAAATGTAGATTTTTATTCCAGGGTTTTCGTTCCTATTCCCTTTTTTTTGGCCTAATACAATATTTTGTCATTTAAATTTAACATTAGTATCTGGGAGCCTGTGGTAAAAATAGTCTCTTCTAAAGTTTATTATTCTTTGTGGCTTCAGTTTTAATATATAAATGATGTCTTCCATAATTAAAGAGTAAAAATAGTATGTGTGTGTTTCAGAGTGTTGTTTCTTCCTACTGAAAGCTTTAGAAAGCATATATTTGATTTTAATAGTACAGATGGACTTTTAGGTATACTTATATTTAGGTATGTATGTACTTGAGAGTAGCAGTAATTGTTCCTTTTTACTGCTAGGCAATATAGTGTTGGATTTGAAGTTGTAACCGTTTCTGTGGTGGGAGATCCTGGTCCCCATGGCTTTCAGAGGAAATCTAGTGGTGACTACAGGTAACACTGGCATTTTGATTATACCTGATTGATATAATTTGCTTTTTGTGGCATCATCTTCTATAAATCTTGTTTTTATTTTTCCTAAATATAGGTGTGGGTTTTGCTACCTGGAATTAGAAAATATACCTGCTGGGATTTACAATATCATTCCCAGTACTTTTTTGCCTAAACAAGAAGGACCTTTTTTCTTGGACTTTAATAGTACTAGTCCCATCAAGACCACACAGCTTCAATGACAGGGAAATCTCATCAATTAATGTCATCAATTACTCATCAATTCAAATGATGGCACAAATCTCCAGGACACTATGTACAACAATCAGAACAGAAATCTCTGAAAATGTTACAGTGGAATCTGGTGCTCAAATGAGGTTGTTTAGTGAGAATTGTAGAGTCATAATTACCCCAAATACTTGAGAAGTACCATTTACATGGTTTTGTGTATATGTGGAGTTGGCTTCATTTAGGATGCACATTGTATTAAAGTACAGATGATTAAAGATTAGACTCGGCTGAGAGATGCCTTTGCAAAGAGGGACCTGAGACCAATGAGGGAGGGACACTGACCCTGAGTGGAGTGGTAGAATGGTATATTCTGAAATGTTTACATTGTTTGTCTTTCTGGCAGATCATGTTGTAAGTTAAACCTTCTTGTGGTGTGCACTGTACGTCTTGGGCAACTAATTACCAAATGAATCATGTCACCATAAGATTTTAATTCTACATTATTTGTGACTTTAAATGTTCATTGTTGCCCAGATGTTATGAAAGAATAAAGCTTTAAGAAATGCTAATTAACTTAGCATGAAGTTGCTCATGCTTAAGAATGAAGGTTGTTGACATTAGATACCTGTCTACCATTGAATCATGTAAAGAGAACTAAGGTATATTTCACCATTGCAGTTCTTATTTTTTATCAGGTTGATGAAGTAGTAGTATGACATTGAAGACATTACAATTTAGTTTGTATAGTCTTTTTTCATTGCTCTGTAGTTCAGTGCTCTTATGGTAACAGTACTCTGAAGAAAATGCAATTGAGAATTTTATATATGGTAATTGGAGTTGCATTCAGAACAACTGCCAAGATATTACTGTCATGTGTAAATTCCAATTGTTTACATAAAAATCCATCAGAGCGGAACGATGCTCAAGATTTTAAATATATGAAAATAAGGTGGAATTTTTCATCCTCTACTTTATAGTTCTCAAAACTTATTTTGTATTTCTGCTACCTTTAATTAAAATAAAATGTTTATACTTACAGAAACTGTATAGCTTAACCTAGAGCAATTGATTATTAAAGACTTAATCTAGTATGTTCCATCTAAAACAGAATCATTGTTTGCTTGAAAATTCATATTTTTCAACATTAAAGACAGTGGTAGATTGTTATACTAGTGAGATTCACTTTGGTCAATATTTAGTGCTTTTGATTGTAGATAATTTTAGGTAACTAATTTCCTTGCCCCCCGCCCTGACCCTAGAGTTAACTAATTTTCTTTGGCCCTTTACAGAAAAAATCTAAAGCACAGAAGTATATTTATTATAAACACATATAATTTGAAACTTTTGTTTTAAAAATCTTACAGGGTACAAACTGAAATAAGATTTAATCCTTGCTCCTCAAAAATCTAGTGGAGACCTATATATATGAGCAATATAATATATTATAACATCAAATTCTATAATAAAGCTCTAAACATGGTGCTACAGATATATAAGAAAGGGAATGGTTTTGACTAGACCAATATTTTAGAAAGAATGGGATCACCTGGGGAGCTTTTAAAAGCCCAGTGGCCAAGTGTACCCAGAATCAATCAAAGCAATCTCTGGGGCTCAGACCAGAGAGCCTTATTTTTTAAGCTTCCTGGGAGATCCCATTGTGAAGCAGAGGTTGAGAACCACTCCTCCAACATTAACCACCTTGTCTTTATTTTCCTGCCAGTGTGTTACCTTATTTGGCTTTGTAGCAGCAAAAGTGGAATTTTTATTCAAACCTTGGTAATCGGGGCTTAAATTATTAGGATTCATGGCCTTAATTGAAAATAAGAACAGCATTCCATGCTCTTCCTATGGCAAGAAGGTTGCCTAGAATAGAAGATTTAGTCAACATCGGGATTTCTTATTTGAAGTCATAGAAAGTTAGACATTTTCTTAAGCCATCTTTATTACATTCAAGGTATTAAGACAAGTACAAAAAACCTTGTAATTAGGATACTGTGTATCAGTCATTAAAAAAGGAGAAAACTACAGTATGAAGAGATTTACAAATGACTTAAAATGCAAGTCGTAACAACGAACAACTGGAAATGGGGTTGCTTCTTTCGGTTTAGAAATGCCAAGTTTTCCTAACAAATAAAATGCGCTGCTCTTAAATATGGGTAACCATGAAAACATTACAGAAAAGCAGTGTTAACACTTACTACTATTAGCATAACAGACTCCATTGCGTCTATTTAACAGCCTTTGCCAGCACATGCCTACTTCCTTTCCTAGCTTTAAGAAACAATTTCCTCTAAGAAATACTAGTGCATAACCCTTAAATAACTTTATTTTTAAAGTTACAACCTACAGAGAAATTAACACCGTGTCAATTTAGAAGTAACAATGGCAACCATTCTTCACATGCACTTCTCTTAGAATAAGTCTCCCTGGCTGCTAGGATAAGGTTTCTCTCCCACAGCCACAAATCCCATTCTATGGTATGTCCTTGCTACTCTCGTCCCCCCACCCCAACCCCCTCACTGGCATTCACCTTTCCCACCCCCAAAAGTGCAGTTCATAGTAACCTTTATAGACACAGGTTTTAATGAGTGTCCCAACATACACACTTTTAAAGCCCCTTCTGGACACCAGAAATGATGAAGTGATTTATGTTCTTAGTATTTTTAAGCCTGCACTGGGTCAAAAAGGTGTGTTCGGAATACTTTTTTGTCTTGCATTCTTGTTTTCATTTAGATCCCCTAGGATATAAAGGAGAGAATGTCTCCATTTTCCCAAACAAATTGAGGGTGAGAGAAGGGAAAGAGGAGCAAGCTATTGAGCTTCCCAGCCCCTTTCCTGGCTCGGGTTCTTTCGTAGGAACTAGTTATTGCTTCCATAACACTGTTACAGGGAATGTTCCACAAAGGCTGGCCACCTGCAACAACAGCTCTGCTCTGAAAAACAAACCAGCCCAAGAGTTCTTGCCCAGAAGTAAAATCTTCAGCCCTCAAGGTCAAACTTGATTAGTGCAGTTTAAATGCTTACAATTTGGCATATATTAAATGATTATTGGCACAATGTTCTCCATAGAGTTTCATGTATAAATATTGATATGCACTTGGGCCAGGACCTTGGATGGATCAGCCGATCTGCACCACTTTTATGTCGGCAACAATCCCATCTCTTCCCTTGGCGCAGTGGAGGGACAGCTGCTTCATCCTGCTCACCAAGGCCTGGTCCTCAGGAGACTTGCTGCTTTGGCTCTGGCCACCGTCACCGCTGCTGTTGCCAAGACCCCGGCTGTTGTTGGCTTTGTCACTTACTTTATTCTCTGCCCCTTCTGCTCTGTCTCCTATAGAAATGTAAAGATTAGTGAGCACTGACAATTCTAAGAGTCACTTGGGCCCAAATCAACCAGCCAACTCAACCCACTAGAATCTCCCAGTGATGCCCAACCATGCATATCACAGAGGATTCTCCATCACATAACTGCTTACTGCTTTTATTCCTAAATGTGTTTTATATATTCCTTATCTTTAGAGATGAAACTTGTCATACTCATTTAGTAGTTGGGAAACAGAAACCTCTATAGCATGTGCTGTGTGTTATGAGACAACTCAAGCTATGGAACCAGGAGCCCCCAGAACAGGACTTGGAAGCTCTTAGTGATTGGCACCAACAGCACATTCACACAGACCCAGTAACTCAACACTGGGGGCTCCAAGACCTGCCAGAGGTCTAGAACAGTGCCAAGATCTGGTACAGCACTGTGGGTAAGAAGGCTGCAACTCACCTCGTTCTACCTCGCATTCAGGGGAGGAGGCGCCACTGCATTCACTGCGAGGGCCTAACACGGGGAACATCATCCCAAATTCTGACAGGGACACGGGGCTGGGCAGATCCAGGCTGCCAGGCCTCACAACTGCCGTCTCGGATGGGCTCGTTGGTCCTGAACTGAAGCTCGACACAGACTGGGTTTCAGAGTCATCTTCAGACACAAAGTTGCTGCAGTTGTCATCTTCAAAGGCCTCAGAGGCCACTAGGATGAGAGAGAACGGTCACATGGGGTCTGGCAGATGCAACCTGGTTCCTTAAACACCTGCACAAGTGCTTGCTGTTGGTAGACAGCTAGACACAGCATGGGGACTATAGAATCCCTGCCACCGGGGGTGCCTAATAAAAGCAGTGTAACCCTCCTGGGCCAGCATGACCAGACTAGGGAAGGGAAGCTGCTGGCAGCTGGATCCCATGGGTATTCGGCGTCATTAAAATAACTTTCTAGCCCTTGCTCCAGAAGTCAGTCTCACCAGACACTGCCTAAAGGTAGATGGCGTTCAGCCACAGAGCAGGGGCTTTTCTCCACCTGTTCCTCAAACAGATCCACACCTGCACAGGGGAAGGGCTGGCCCTTTGTAATGCATCCAGAACAAAGATAACCAGACTTCAGGACTTTCTTCTAACACAGCAGTAGAAGCAAGAGCTACAGGGAGAAACAGCCCTGCTGTAGTATGTTTTGGGACCTTTGTTATCTTCCAGGTGACTTCTGATGTCATAAAGGACAAGCTCAGAGCATGATTTGCTGCAAAAGAACAAAATGTCTTTACAGTGCTCTATAACTTGTGCCTCACTTATTTTTGTGAACCAGAATAACCAAGGCCCAGACATCTCATGGTTTGAAAGCCACCTCAGCCTTTAAACTATTTCCCCCTCTACCTGCCCATAATCCTGCTTCATAATAGATTGTTCTTCTTTTCCTCCCCTTTTCTCCTTCATCTTTAAAACCATCTTTAAAACAAACGTCCCATAGAGGATTCCTATGAATGAGTTCTGTTGGGGATAGAAAATGAGCTCAAATCTGAATTCCAATCCTATCTCCATTACTTGCTGACTAGCCTTGGTCAAGTTACTTAACCTCTCTGAGCTTCATGTTCTCATAGGGGGTTTATGAGATAGTGTAAATTAAAAGTGCCTCACACTGATGCTCATAGTTTCCTTTACCTTTATCTTGGGCCTGGCACGTAAAACATCTATTGACTGAATTAACACCTGAGAAAGGAACTTGGGAAAGAGCCAACAGGGATTATTCCACAGAAAAGGAAAAGGAAGTAAATGTACAGACAGCACTGGAGGGGTTTCCTGATTAACATAAAGGGAGCCACATCAAACATCTCAGGATGGCCCTGAGAAAACAGTTCTCTGTGGTCACACACCAGTGACAGCCACCATCTGCGGAATGATACGTGGGTGCCAGTTTTACTTCATTTAATCCTAACCACCACTCTACAGCAGACAGTAGGTACTCTCACACTCCCCACTTTACAGGTGAAGAAATGGAGATAGAAAGTTAAGCCCTTGGCTACATACTGTACTAGTAATGATAGGAAGGCCAAGGTGTAACTCAAATCTAATTCCAAAGCCCTTACTCTTAGACAACTCTTCTTTCCTGCAGTACTACTCAGACCCTGGAATGTTCTAGTACGTACTTTGAGTATCAGAGAGGGATAAATGTGTAAAGTTTCCCAAACTTATTCGGCTAGAGAGTGCCAACTGAGGAACATTCAGTAGCAGCTTGGTAAACACAGTATTCCATAAAATGTGGGAAGCTACCAGAAAGCAGCCCGCAGCCTGCCCAGCTCAGAAGCCCGGAAGATCACACAAGCAGTGCCAAATGCCCGCTTGCCCACGAGTCTGGACCCACCAGAAACGGCATCCGGCTCAGGCTTGCTGGCCGACAGGTCCTCCACAGACGTGCTGCTGCCCTCGGCTCCCACGCCGCAGCCCCGGGGCCCCATGGCACTGGAGCGCCGCCGCTCGTGGATCTCGTCCGAGATCATCTCCAGGTTCTTCAGGGCCGTCTTGTACTCCCCTTTTGCCAGGGCCAGTCTGGCCTGCAGCTCATCCACAGTCTTCTTTAGTTGCTGGTCAGGAGAACAGGAAGCTCAGTGAGTGCCCCCTACTGGCCTTGCAATGCTTTGGAATGACAGGTACAAGCACATCTGCCCGTGTCGTTGCTCCAGAGACTTTCCCAAGACAGGATTGAGGACCTGATTACTCTTCTCACAGCTATGCATGCACCGATATAAAGGCGGCCCCAACGCCCATCCAGGTGACAAACTCAAGCTCTGTTATCCACAATTTACCACTGGCAGAATAAACCCCGTCATGGAAGCGACAATGGGTGGCAAGCTCACAAAGAAGTCCCTCGCTCTAGCTATACAGTCCCCAGCACTGTGGTTCTCAAACTTGAGCCTGCATTAGCATCCCATGGAGGGCTTGTTAAAGCTCAGGTGGGGGGCCCCACCAGCAGTTTCTGATTCAGTGGGTCTAAGGTGGGGGCTCGGAAATTTGCAGTTTTAACAAGTTCTCAGGGGGTGTCAATGCTACTCATCCTAAGCGTACTGAGAACCACTGCCCAGCCCAATACAGAAAGTAACTGAATGGCAGATGTAGAGAATTTCAGAGACCATGCAACCAAGACCAATTTGAGGCCTGAAAACAGCAAAAAAAAAAAATGTCTCTCTCTACTTTGCTCTTGTAGCAAATGTGCCATTTGAGAGTCATTAAAAAGTAGGGGTCCGAGTTCAGAAAAATCCCCTCAGCAACAAAGTCAAAGGCTACACATACCTCAAGCTGCACATAGTACTTTCCCTTGAGTTCAAAATAAGGCCTGTGGAAGACAGGAAGAAAAACCGTAAGTGTAACAGAACTGTGACCACAATAAACTCCATGAGGTGTGTAAGAGATGTTAGCGACAGCTGGCCAGGTTGTCCCTCCAGGACTTAGTAACCTCTGACAAGGCCATGAGCTGAAGGGGATGCTCCTGGCTCTGGGGTCTGATGGATGCAGATGCCAGTCAGAGCTGCTAGATTCACGTGAGATAAGGGGAGATAAGGGGGCACAAGGACCCATGTCCGGGAGCCCTGCACACTGGTTCAACTGCCTCTATGGAGCTCCCAACAGCTAAGATGGCCCAATCTCTTCTAAGGAGGTTGGCTTCCCAAGGATGAGAGCACATAGGCTGGAGAAGAAGCTGCCTCGATGCAGAGATGCACACTCTGCTGAGGTCAGCTAAGGAAGGAGGAGCACCGCTCCTCCCCTCACTGAGCACAGGGGGGCTCAGATTCATCCTCCTGCATCCATGGACACAGCCAAGTCATGGGCAAGAGAGACGACAAGAACTGCGAATATTCTCCCAGTCCCCTGGGTTCTGGGTCGTCCAGAAACCCTGACTGTTCAGGGACTCTGGTATCTGAGCATTAAGAGTTAGACCAATGCTTTATTCTTTTTTTTTTTTAAGATTTATTTTATTGTTTTGACAGAGACAGAGAGAGGGAGGGCCCAGAGCAGTCTCCATAGTTGTATGTCATTAGTTTTTCATGGGGCCACGCAAGGCAGGAGCAGGGCCGGGGGCCTCCTGCTTGGGAGGCATGCCCCCATAAGCTGGGGCGACCTGGAGGCTTCCCACATGGGAAGCTTGCCCTGGTGAAAACCAAACTGGGGGCCACACGGGCCGGGGCCTGAATTTGATCCTTGGTCCCCAGGGCTGCAAAGCGAGAGCTTACCCTGCTGAGCCCCCTAATGCTTTATTCTCGAGCTGTTCACCTGCCATGAAGCTCTGGGTCTGTCTTTGGCTATTGGGTCCAGGCCATCCCAAGTCCTATCTCTTCTGCATGGAGGCCCAGCAACTGTGAGTAAAGCAGGGGTGTCTCCAAGATCATTACTGTATTAAAATACACAGGAGTAATAGTGAGAAGAGCTTGGAAAACACCTCCATTAAAACCAGTCTTGCACCATTTCTTTAGCTCTTGATCCACAGAGAACATGTATTATGTACACAGCTCGTCTCCCATCATACTAACAGGTTGGCTGTGGGCCACGTAATGGTTTGCTTTTGAAATGCCTTTTCCTGTGTTTCCTAGGAGCAGCCCCACCGCGGGGCATCTATTCCCTCTGGGAGTTACAGAGAATGTTGTGGGGCAGAGGGGGCCTGGACAGGGGTTTCCAGTGAGGTGGGTCCCTGAGTGCAAGGCACACAAAAGGTCGAGACAGCTCGGAGAGGGAGACTCACTTGGACTTGTTGATGGCTCTCTTGAGTTTCTTCTCCAGCTGCCGCATGCGGCCCATGGCCGCGTTGTACCTGGCCGCGGTGTCCTTGTGCACCAGCTCGCTCCTCGTCTTGGTCTGCTCCGCCTCCATGACCTTCAAATGACAGCAGAGGTCAGGCCACCAAGCCTAGAACAGTCCCTTGTTGGGGTATTATTTAAATCACTTTTTTTAAATACGTATATATTTCTTTGAAGAAAATAGTGGTCAGATTAAGATGAAACTAACTTCCAAATAGAATCAGATTCCTTTTCCCTATTTTTCTATTTTGGAAATGTCGTATCAGGTAGGACTAAATGGCCAAATTGGCTGTGGCAATGACTGGGAAAGAAAACAAGGAAAAACAAAAGTCAGAGAAAAATCGGAAGCCCTGTCTGATGTGATTGATGTCCACCTCGTTCTGCTCAGGCGTCCTGGCTCTGAGTAGCCACCCGGGCTCCTCCTCTTCCTGCCTCGGGCGGGGACTGATGAGCAAACAGCATCCCCGGGACGGAGACATGGAGGAGCTGGGAGGCCTGGCAAAACCGGGTGTGACAGCATCAGGACAAGGCAAGCATGATGTCACGCTGTTTGGCCCTTTCCCAAATACCCTGAATTAGATGGTGGACACAGAAGAATCGAGGATCCAGAAGGGTCAAACTCTACACTTAAATTACTATCAAGTCATTTAGATCAGATTTTGAGGCTCACAAAAATCCATACCTAGAAGACCAGACAGATTGCCTGAGGGAAGGGGAGGAGGGGGGAGGGAGAGTGGGAGGGGAGGCGGGAGAGGGCACCAGCATTATGGACACTCAATAGTTTGGTGGTTGGGGAAGCTGGGATGGCTCAGTGGGTTAAGCGCTCACTTTGCAGCGCCAGGGACAGGGGATCGAGTCCCGGCCCGTGTGGAACCATGTGCTGAACTGGGAGCTCCCCCAGTTCAGTTCTCTCTCTGTCTCTGTCTCTATATCTCTCTCTGCCAAAAATAAAATAAATAAAATAGATATTAAAAAAAAAGGAACATTTAAAAAAAAATAGTTTGGTGGTTACTTGGGGGGGGGGGAGGGAGAGTTGTGGGGGGAGGTGGGAGTGGGCACCGGGTATATGGTGGTGGAGGGGGAGCTGATTCTGGGTGGTGGGCACATAATGCGATGCATGATGTGATATAGACTTGTACATCTGGAAACTGTCTAATTGTTACCAAACCCCAATAAATTTAATAAAAAAAATTTAAAAATTTAAAGAATTAAAAAAAAAACAAAACACCAAATAAATAAATAAATAGTTTAAAAACCAATCATCAAGAGCCTGCAATGGCCTAAAACACAGCAGCTCCAGGGTGTGTCCCCTGACACATGGACAATGTGGGCTCTCTCCGCTTCCCTGAAGAGAAGCATCCGAATGAGGCCTGTCTTGGGGGACAGAGGAATAAACAGCCGTTCAGGCTACATAAGCAGCTCATCAGTTCTTGACCATCTTCTATTTACAACTCACATGTTACAGAATGAGCTGGAGAGGCAGGAGGTGAGGCCAGAGGCCGCCCTGTTTTACCTGAAGAGCTTCAGAGAGGAGCCCAGAGGCTCTCAGGCAACACCACTCTGCCTTCTCAGACCCAGCAGGACAGTCCTAGGAAGGCACCACCACAGCTTTAACTAACTAGAGGTTAAAAGAGAAGCCAGGGCCGGAGACAGCTGGTATCCTCTCACCTCCTCCAGTCAACAGCCAGTCAGCCCTAGGACGGTTTATTTGTGCACTTACTTACAATAAGAACTTTTTAAAGTATCAGGAGAAATTGTGAAAGATTTTGAATTGAGCATAAAAAATTAGTGGGTGTCCTGTCCAGCATACCCTTGCAGGTTAGCTGGTTTTCATTGCCCTGGAGCTATTTTATAACCCTGTAAATTGTAAAAACAAAACAAAACAAAAAAACTGACAGTAATATAAATGATTCTTATCCCTAGAAGTGAAATGAACAACTTTGCATCTGTTTGTAAATTCATTTCAGTGTTCCTGGTTTTCTATATATGAGTGTGTTTTTTTTAATTCTCCTTTGAAATAGCTATAACATCTTATTAATCCCCTCCTTAATTAATGAATTAAGTAAAGTCTTTGCTACAAAAACACTTTTGTATTTATGAATTATGCTCTTACCTTCTTTAAACTGTATATCTTTTAACAAAGGTTTCTATGCTTAGCATACTTTCTAAAACAACAGACTTAAAGCCAGAGAAGGGAAAGAGGGGGGAGCTGAGCTAAGCTGGCATGCAGTGACATGCTTGCTAAAATGACTTTTCAACCAAGAAGAAAGGGCTAGGAGAATCCTTTCCCTTTGCTTCTAATACCAAAGATTTAACAAAGCAATAAAACGCACTAAGAACATTCCATGCCTGGACACAGTCTTGTGTTAAATCTTAGGCTTTAAGGGTTTACTTATGTAACTTTTATGACAACTCAAAATCCCAAGCTTATCAGACAGACAGACAAAGACAACATATTGCGGGTGAGCTGTCGCATTCAGAAAGGATTCGATGCAGGTCACCTTTAAGGAACTGTCTGACAGCATTTTAAATTGACTGCAAAAGGCTGTGCTTTGAGGCTACTGTACACAAAGGGTGTCCTGCAAGAAGCACGGTTCTCACAGGGGCCCTCTATCTCAGCCCCTAGTCTGCATAAAGAAGCCAAGGTTTTCTAAAAGTAAGCAAACCCTCAGGAAGCTCCAAGCACTTGGCAATACTGCCAGTGAAGACTGAGGAAGCGGCAAGCCTGCTGCTGCTGTCCCCTGCTTTGTGGTCCCCTACACACACCCTCTGGCTCTTGGAAGAGACTCCCCCAACACGCAAGTCAGCCTCCAGTGAGAAAGTCACCAAGTAGGTCGCCCTGCTTACGTCACCTAGGTAACCAAGGAGCCCCTCCCTCCCTCCACGTCTGGAGTCAGGCACAGGCTGTGTGGTGCAATGGTGGGAAAAGAAAGGGAAACAAGGAGGGGGCACAGGGCAGCTCTGCGATGAAGGTGGAGGCCACGGGTAACAGAGGCGAGCCACAAACAATAGCAGTAACAAAGGAGTCCCTTAGGACCTCAAGGCAGTGCAGGCTGGACTGAGCCACCAGCTTGTTCCTGTGCAACTCAGACCAGAGGTGCGATCGCCCTAGGCCTCCCAGGGCCACCCCTACCTCCGCAAAGCCCAGGCTGACAGCGATATTTGGTCTGGACCCAGAACCTGCCTCATGCCTGCACTGTGCTCCTTCAGTTTCACCATCATAGTCAATCCAGAGCTGCATGCACTGATTAAGCACCTACTGTGTGCGCAGGGCACGCTGGAGACCACCCCCTGGAGCACAGACACACCCAGCTGCAGTGACGGTGACTCAAGGCAGCATGGGACCTGGGCTATCAGGATGCCACACGGAGAGGGGTCCTCAGCGTGTGGCATTTGGGACAATGGACCTGAATGGAGGAAGCGCTTTGGTTGACTCGTGTTTGGCACAGGCTGCGGTTCTTCCTTGTGTCTAGCCACACACCCACTGCCCCATGTGCCGTCTCCACAGGATGACCACTCAGGACTCATAAAAACAATGGGGGTCAGTACGCAGTCTCCCACCTCCTTTCCCAGAGTGTGAAGGCTCCCAAAGAAAATAACTGTCCCATATGAACGGAGTCTTGGCCTCCTTCACGATGCTTGAGAACTTTCTCCTCAGAGGGGACCCTGTTCTGGGGACGACCCACTGGCTGCCTGTTAACTTCTAGGTGCATCTGCTTCAGCCAACAGGAAGTCGGGCACTCCTGGACTCCCCAA
Organism: Craseonycteris thonglongyai; assembly: GCA_004027555.1. Classification (NCBI taxonomy): domain Eukaryota; kingdom Metazoa; phylum Chordata; class Mammalia; order Chiroptera; family Craseonycteridae; genus Craseonycteris; species Craseonycteris thonglongyai. The sequence goes on along the minus strand of PVKE010004544.1, from coordinate 13,418 downwards.
ACCTGCAGAGGTGCACTCCCGTCCCTTAGGCCTGCCCCCAAACTGACCACTGCCAGTGCCCAATGCACTGAGGCCCAGTCACCCTGAGCAGCCAGAACCGGCACTGATAGCGTCTGCCCCAGGATCGCCACAGCATGAGCAGCCAGAACCGGCACTGATCGCCGCAGCGCCAAGCCCTGGGCAGCCAGGTGGGCAGCAGAGGAAAAGCATGCCAGCCTGTCAGGATTCTGCGGGAGCCCCAGGACCGGCAGGCAGTGGGGCCCGAAAGGCCCCCGAGATCGTGGTCCCAGCAGCACATTGAAGATGCTCACACAGCAGGGCCCTTCCTGCCCGGATGCCAGCAGGCAATGAATGGGATGCCAGTCCAAGCATGGCCTCCTCCCTGGGTCCCACGCCAGCAGAATGACCTGGCCAGCAGCCAGGCCTTTTTTCCCAGAGGGTGAAAAGCTATCACCTTCAAGGCCCAGACAGACAAAGCTGAAGGGGCCACCACCACCGAAGCCCCGTGTGGGGAGCAGCAGGGACTCTGGACCCTGTGCCACCAGGAGCCACCCAAGCGCAGGCCCAGCAGCTCTGCCTCCCCCTGCCAGCAGCTTCCAAGGCCCTCTTTGACGCCAGCCCTGAGTAGAGAACTGTCCCTTTGTCCTGTCTGTGGCTCTGCATGGGGCCTAACAGAAACTTAGGCTTCTGCCATCACTTACAGTCTCCTAACACACTGCCTTCCGCTATGGCTCCAAGTGTGGCTGCAATGTCACTGTAGATCCAAGGGGAACAAAGAGGACACACAGATGGCCTCAGGCAAGGAACATGGGGACCACAGTGCCTGGGGCTGGGGATCGCTGCCACTTCCTCAAGAGAGCCCTGGACCTTTCTGAGCTCTGGATCTTTCTCCAGACCCTTAGTACTTTCTTCAGAAGAAGAGGGCAAGATGAAGTGCCCTTCTCCTAAAGAAACCAGCTTCCTGGAGTATCTAGAAGTCAGACAAGGCAGGGGACATGCACTCTTCACTGCGGGGCAGAAAAGGCAGGAGTCAATGCCAGCAGCCTGGCCCTTTTCAATGTCACTCAGCAAGCAGGGTCTGCTAGGTCACAAAGCTCTGGGAGTGGAGGACATGAGCCCTCTTTGGGGAAATGCTGAATCCACAGGGAGGTTCACAGTCAAGCCACACACATGAACAGCTGCCCATCCATTAAATTCAGAGCGAGCGCCCCCTGTAGGCTGAGCTTCTCAATGACAAGGACATGGTCAGGGGAAGCTTGGCCCCCAGTGCTCTCTTGCTGGTGTCCGGTTCTAACACTCCTTCTCCCTCAGCTGTTCAAGGAGCAGCACTCAGGCCTCTGCGCCTGTGAAAGACTCTGTGAAGAGTAGAGCTGCCTGTGACCCAACACACCTGCTAATCTGCAGTGGTTAAGCCCAAAAGCTTTGGTGACCTCCGTGAAGGCGCACATCAGATGAACCTACCCGGTCACGAGACCCGGGGTGGCCCGGTGCAGCCTCACACGCTGCGCGCTGCGCACTGCACAAGAAGCACCATTCGCAAAGAGGAGGGTGTGAACGATGCTCCCCGGAGCTGTGCCATGTGGAGGTCATGGGGACACCTCGCAGACCGGCCAGCCACTCACTGTCCACTAAGGCCCGGGATTTATTAAGAAAAGAAAAACAAAAAAAAGCGGGATCACATTCCGTTCTTTGTAAAGAGCAGATGGAGTGATTCCTGAAATGGTTTCTTACAGCAGGTTTGGATCTGCAGGGAGTGCAGGGAGGACAAAAAGGAAAGACAGACAGACCTTCAGCTAATTTCTTGGAAAGAGCTACCCTTTTGTGTTTGTTTGTTTGTTTGTTTCTCCTTCTCACATCTGTCAGGCTGTGGCTTGTAAATCTCAAAGATTTCCAACCTCCACTGGTTTTCACACAGCTGTTGCAGCCTGTGTTTAGCTCTCCAAGGATCGTGTCCACTAGAGGGCAGGAGGCCCACAGCCACACGCGCCCCTGCCAGGAGTCTCAGGCTTGGGGGGGTAGTAGAGTCAACAACCAATGTGAGTCCAGTCATTTGTGTGTCAGGCTTTCTATTTAAGGAAGCACAAGGTCATCTTTAATTACCAGGTCCCCAAGTACTCAAGCCACTGTGGCAGGTGACACTGAAAAGGGAGAGGATGCTGGCATTAAGTCCAGCCCCACAGGCGGCCTCTCAAGGAGTTAAGACGAGAGGTGCAACCCCCACCCCCTTCTACCTCACCCCTGCACCCAGGACCTCGGCTGGAGCTGCTGAAGCCACATTGTCAGCTCCCACACCCACCCTGCAGCAAACCAGTCACATTCTGTGTGGCTCCTAGGAAACCCAGCAGTCAGGTGGAGGTAACAAGGGCAGCAGCTGTCCTACCACCTCTGGTTCAGAGCAATGTCACCAGAGAGCAGGTCAAAAGCGGTCAAGAGCCAAACGACGGCATAGAAGCCAGAAGTCGACACTGGGTACAGGCCACAAAGCCCGCTTCCCGCTCACATGCTGGCTCCCCAGATCCCAGTGCGTCCTTCTTCCACCTGGGATTCCAAAACCAGCAGGTCCCCAGGACTCTGGAAAACCACCTGGTGCCTCTGGGAAGCCCAATCCACAGCCGAGATCCTCAGGGGTGATCAGAACAAACAAGTGACATAGGGAAGGTGCAGCTACTTCACCTGTCACTGGGTGACTGTCATCCCCGAGTATTTGCTTAGTACCAGGCCCAGCAGAGACCCCACAGAGGTAACAACCTGTGACTTTCAGAGAGCGTTTTCAGGCAACCTGCCAGGGAGTCTGTTTCCTCTGCTTGGGGAAAACAAGGCACGCAGAGCTCAGCAGAACCAGGGGGTAGTCTGGATCAGATGGACAAGGGTCACTGTGAAGGAACCTCCCCCATCCACCCACGGGCACACAGGTGCCACAATCTAGACGCCCAACCCCCACTCCCTCCCCCGACGCAGACACTTGCAGACACAGACGCATGCACGCAGTTCTAAGCACCCCACGCACAGCCACACGGAGCTGTGACTCATACCCTCTGGGTGGCGTGATTCAGCATCTCCTGCCAGGCCGAATCGAACTGCCGCTTGTCATCCTCCAGCAACCGCTGCTCAGCCAGGGAGATGGTTTCCTTGGCAGCGCGGAGCACTTCCGTGGCCCTCTGGAAGTCCTGTGTGGCTTTCTGAGCTTCCAGCTGAGCCTGGGTGAGAGAGAACTCACATGAGACCTCAGGAAATGGCAGAGGCTCCCAAAGATGAGCGTCCCGAGGGCAGGGCCGGGCCGGGCCCTGGCGGCTTCTGCCTCTCCACTCTGGGAACGGGCCTGGCACCTGCCGGTCCTGGTAAACGCTGGACAGGTAGGCAGGTGAATGAACAAGCTTCACAGCCCAGAGCCCAACAGGCCAGACAAACATGCCAGCTCTCAGCAGAGATGACAAACCAACCCCTCATGTGACAGGTATGACCAACAAAGACCTTTCAGAGAGCCGCTCTCATTTGCCAGTGACGCCACGGAGGATACAGTGGTCCCCAACACTGTCCCTGCCCAGATCCAGGCTCAATTCACAGCATGTCAGAATCAGAAAGGACCCAGGAGATCATGGTCCAATGGTGTCATTCCACAGGTGGGAAGTGTGGCTCTGGGACACTCGGGCCTTCCCCGAGCTCACAGAACTGTGACCAGACGCCAGGTACTGAGTCCCACCCCCAAGCGATCATTCTGCCAGACGGGCCCCCACTCAAGTCACACCTGCTGTCAGGGAATGCCAAGTGGGAGAATCAACATTCACTGCAGCCGACCGTGTTAGACTACCATCGGCCACGCGAGGCTACCAAGCATTTGAAATGTCATTAATTCAAACCAAATGGTAAAGACTTAGTACTAGGGAAAAATACCTCCTTAATAATTTCCATTTTGATTACATAGTGAAGTGACAATATTTTAAGATATACTGGGTTATTCAAAATACATGACTAAAATTAATTTCACCTGTTTCTTGTTACTCTATAACTGGGACTACTAGAAAGTGTAAAATGACATAGTTGACTCATATTCTATTTCTTTTGCCTCGCCCAAGAGTGGGCCATGTGATTGCCCACCTTGAAGTCCCCACCACAGCATGGACCAGCCATTGCCAAATATCAGCCCGCCGTCAGTTAACCAGATCCCACTGCCAGTTACGTGAGCTTGGGGGGCACCCACAGGGCAGCCCCTAGGACTGAAGAGGGGAGAGAAACAACAGGGCCCCCCATCCATCCCCAGAGCGAGTCTCACATGACTTAGAGGAAGTCGTCAGAAACCACAGGCTAAGGATACTTTCCGAAGATGGTTCAGGGGAACAAAATCAGACTTGGAGCCCACCAGCCCCAGAACAAAGAACAGCTTTGTGAACCCTTCACGTGCCATTGTCCATCATTCAGCGAATGGAGACTGGATACCACACCCAGCCCTCCAGCAATGACAGTCTAATTAGGGAGCTGACACAAGTGTGGAGTGGTCGTTCAAGAGTCTACATTACAAAGTGCACACGACTGTGCCATAGGACAGAGGGAAAGTAGATAACAAGGGGGTGTGAAGGAGAAGTTACTGCCAGCAGAGGAGTTGAGGATGGCTTCTTAAAGGAGGTTCATCCTGAACTGAGGATTGAAGACGGAACAATTTGAAAACGTGGAAGTGCAGGCCAAGAGGACGCTGCACCATGAAACACAGTAGCTGTGAGAGAGCTGACAAAGACTGGGATTTGAAAAAGGAATTGGGGGGGGGGGGGGGGGGGGAAGAAAAAGGAATTGAGAGTGGAATTGAGAGTGGAGGCCTTGAATGAATGCCAGGCTAAAGTTCCACCCAGTGGCCTAGGGACCTGCCTGCTGTGGACCAGCTGTGTGGCCTGGGACTGCACATCCACGCAGGCGTGCCTCAGCTACGCAGCAGGAACGAGGGACCCAGCACCCTCCGCAGAGCTGACCGAGCCACTGAGAAGTGACAAGGCAGCACAGTGTGCTCTCACCAACACAACTCTCTGCTCCAGGCCCATCCGCGGTTCCCATTTAGTCAGGGAAACCACCATTCATTAAAACCTCCAACACAAAACGGGTGGCAACAAGTGACAGAGAAGTCAAGTGCTATGAGAGGGGAAGGAAGACAGTGACTGGTCAAAGGTTTCCTAGGGAAGACTCAAAGAGAGGGTGTCAGGCACCAGGCTAGGCTACGGAAACTCAGGTGGCCTCCAAGAGTTTACACACATCCAACTGAGGAGGGCTTCACTCCCAGATTGCTTCCCTGAGTCATAACAGGACACAGGACCTCACCAGAAGCCACAAGATCCATCCCCCAAAGAGCTGGTTATCACTTTCATAGGGAAGACATGCCTCAAAGTCTTTGGCAAGTTTTCCCTTCAAACCTTAACAAAGGACGCAGGCCTTAGTAGCAATGTATTATTTGAATAAGGGCCTCACTCTCACAGGTTCCTTGGTATTAATAGTTAGTCCATTCAGAGCCCAGTTAGCAGCCCCAAAAGCTGATGCTCTAATTTAGAACAATCCTGAAGAGGAAAATGTCAGTAGAGCCGGACTTGAGCTGTAAGATGCAACCCAGGAAAAATGTCAAATATCTTCATGACTCATGAACACCAACGGCTTTCACGGACGCAGCTCTAGAGAGGGAATTTTAAGAGGCTGCTCATGAATGAATCTGATAAGTGACCTTCAATAGACACACTGGGCCAGGCCAGCTGTGACTGTGAAGCACGCGGAAACGTGGGTGTCCCAGGGTCGGGGGGGTTGTGGGGGGTGGGGGTAGAGAGGTCTGCCTTTGCTGAAGCCGCCAGAGGGGAGAGTCTGCAGTCATGGTCATCCGCCTGGACTTCCTCTCAACCCCAAAATCGTTCTCAGGAAGGAACAAGAGCATCTGGACATTTGTGTTGGTTGCAACAAAAGGTTCAACACAGAAGGAACTTGATAGGCCCTCCAGTTCCATACCTTTATTTTTCAAAGGAAAGCCCAGAAAAGCAAGGCAACTTGCTGAATGTCACATAGCTATCTGGTGACGGGTCAGAGCCAGGACACCAGCGCCCCTGACCCCGAGTCGGGTTTTTCCTGCTCTACCACACAGTTTCTGCCAACATGGGTAACTTCGGCAATGCCATCATCATTGGACAAGTGGACAGACTACCCATTATTAATGCACAGCGAGAGTCCCTGCTAAGGAGCCAAAGACAAGATGGGAACTCAGCCTGTGTTGAGGACTGCCGCCTCCTACAGGTGTCACTAACACGCCAACCAGTTAGCTGCTGAAACTGAAAAGAAACAGGGGTCTTGTCACTTAGCTGTCCAAAGCCATGCTCTAGCTGGGGTGGCTCCAAGTCCCAGAGAGAGCCTGCAGATGAAACTAGTCTAGTCCCTGCCTACTAGCAGACCCTTAAGTGTGGGTAGAGATGACTGAAGAAAATCATCAAGCTACTGTTTGTGCATTTATTTTGAGTGAGATCATGTATATAAGGTGTCCTGAGTACAGTGCCTCATCTAAAGCTCAAAATTACCCTAAGAGCTCAGTCCACTTACTTTATAAAGGAGACCAAGGCTCAGAAAGGGCATATATATTGACCAAGATCACGCAGCTACCAAGGGTGGGATCAAGATTCAAGCCCTGAGCTAGAGCCTTCATTCTAAACTTCTATTAAATACCACCCGCTAGGGCTACAGACTCCTGACAATAAGGTACTGATCAAGCTAAGTTCAGTCTCCTTTCCTCACCTACTAAATGCCTCACTGGCCACTGCCAAGTGTATCAGGATGGGTAGAGGGGTTTTCAGGGAGAAAAGATGCCAGCCACAAGGAGCGTTCCATGCAGAGTACAAGGCGGGTGACACTGTAACAGCTGAGCTCATTCAGTCAGAAGCCCGGGGAGCAGAGTGAGGTCTAGAAGTTGACCCGGGATGCTCTCTGAGCTTAACTCCTCTTCTACCCCAACACTGTTTCCTCATCAATAGACCCCACCGCACCCCACTCCACCCCCACATACACACACAGGGGGGTAAAGTGGCTGACTGAGACACAGGGAAGCATGGGACAGTCAAGATTCTGCCTTCTATCAAAGCCACTCCGCCATTGAGGGCGCGCAGGCCCAGTGGATTGCTTTCCCTCACTCCTCCAAGTGCCTGAGCACTTGAAACCCACAGGGATGCTCTGGTTTACTTGGGAATGAGTGGGCTCCATCTGCATGCACCTCCCAGTGCTTGATATGAACAACTATGCAGCAGCAAGCAGCTTCAAAAACCTCTGGACACTGGGGCATGAAATGAAAGCTGGGAATGTCCCAATTCTTTCTAAAGTGAATCAGAAAGTCACCAGCCTGGGGTGAAGCAGAGGCTAACCCAAGTGAGGTCAGCAATGGCTCTTCCATCTGTGTCTACGTGGGACAGGGGAGCACTGAGGACAGGGAAGTTCCCTCAGAAATACAGGAGGTTAGTGCTCTGGCTGGGACAGCCCCCACCTCCAAGGGGTCAGGACAATGTCCCAGCTGCACTGAGCAGCCACCAATAGGCAGCCCCCATCTTTGCTTTTTTTTTTTTTTTTAACTTGACACAGTTTTGTCCTAGTCTCTATGGTAAATGTTGTATGTGCTGCTGACAAGAACCCATCACCCCGCTAGAAGATCATAAAGAAAAATGCCAGGTTCTTTCCAAGCCAGCCAAGGAACATCTTTGAAAACGGAATCAAAACCCCTGCGGACCTCATGGAGAGAGGAATGTCCAGGGGGAGCATTGAAGTGGCCCACAGAGATGTTCTCTCTTCTCCGTTTTGTACAAACTCCAGCTTTCAGTCTGTGTTCTGAGCAATCCTGGCAGCCTGCAGTTCCTGCCAGAGAGCCTGAGACTTGCAACTCTGAAAACTTCCTATCCTTCCCTGCCCCTTCCACACTGTTGTATGAGATTTACTGCCGAGTGCCGGAGGCGGGTACTGGCCATTTAACCCTGAGGATGGTGTGGATATAAACATTTTAATCAGACGCATTTTCTAGAGAAGATTCCATTAAGCCCACTTGGTTTCTTGAGCATTTTTCACATCCAGTGTTTCTAATATTTTAATTTTTAATTAGTCAAAATTAATTTCATTAGGATAAGTTCTTTTCTATTTCAAAGCAATTTGAGTCATTGAACAGTTTATCCACATCCAACTTCACTAATTTACAGCTTGTGCTATGGAGTTTTTCATTATTTTCATTAAACTCAGTTTTCCTGGATCAATTTTTTACAGATCTAAAAATTTATTGAACATACGGGTCATCAATTTTCACTCAGTCTCAAATGTTACCATGTACAGCGAGCTTGTCCAACCTGCGGTCTATGGGCCATATGTGGTCCAGGACATCTTTGAATGAGGCCCAACACAAATTCATAAACTTTCTTAAAACATGATGAGATTTTCCTTTTTTTGTTTGTTTGTTTTTTTCAGCTCATCAGCTATCATTAGTGTTAGTGTATTTTAATGTGTAGCCCAAGACAATTCTTCTTCTTCCAATGTGACCCAGGGAAGCCAAAAACCCCTGATGTACAGCAGGAGCCATTATAAACTGTATAATATAAACATATGAAATGATATATAATATTAAATAAAAGATTCATGGTGTTTATTTCTCAGAGAAATACGAGAAAACTCTGAGCAGTCTTAACAGATATAACATAGGGCCTACAGCTGTTTAGGCAGACAGGCCACAAAGCTCTTTAATGCACTATAATATCAAAAGAGCCTCAAGGGATTAGAAAAGAAAATCAAGGTCAAATAGTTTGCTCTGTCCTGAGGTTCAAGATGAGCTGTTTAAAAACAAAAACAGAAAAGCTATTGTCCAGCTAGAAGTGAATGGATAGAGAGGAAATAAGATTGGCCATGGGTTCATAACTGCAGAAGCTGGATAAGGATTACTGGGCTCCATTAACCTAGTCTATTTTGTATCTATTTGAAATGTCGATCATTTTAAAAAGGAAAAAAAACTATCAGTTGCAATTACCTGCTCATGACTCTCTAGAACTGCACAGTCTAATGCAGGCACCACTAGCTACACGTGTCTCCTTACGCTTAAATTGCAATTAAATGAATTAACATTTCAGTTTCTCAGTTGTATCGGCCACATTTCAGGTGCTCACCAGCCCTGACATGTGGCTCCTGGCTCCCATGTTGGATGGTGCCGGTACAGGACATTTCCAACATCATAGAAATTTCTACAGCAGGGGTGGCCAAACTTGTGGCTCCTCTGGCCACGTTGGAAAAAGAAGTGTCTTGGGCCACACATAAAATGCACTAATAGCTGATAAACTAAAAAAAAAAGAATTGTGAAAAAAATCTCATCATGTTTTAAGAAAGCTTATGAACTTGTGTTGGGCCACATTCAAAGCCCTCCTGGACCCAGGGTTGGACACGCTGTTCTACTGGACACGGCTGGCCTAGCTACTGCGCAAACACCAAAACGAGGGCTGGTAAAAGGTCTCAGCCATCATCCATAATCTCTGGTCCGTGTTCGTTAAAACAGCACCATCATTCCCGCTGTATAGTATAGCCACGATTTAAAAACCCTACGAAGGGCACCTTGAGTGTACCTGTGGTGAAACCTTGGGTATGGGGAAGGTCAGGCCACCCAACAGGGTGCTGGGACCTGGTTTCTATAGTATGATGATCCCCATCCCCCTCAGTCATTCGGGACCTCAGGCCGACCAGGGGCAGGTCTGACTCAAAGGGTTTCAGTTGGGGGCTTCAGGGAAGGTTCCTCCAGGATTGAGCCCACCGTTGCTGCTCTTGCAGGCTGGGCATCAGCCTGTAACTCACCCCTGGACACAGCATGCACGTCCAAACCACACCAAAGGCTTCGCGCTCCACTCCCGTGACACTTGGCCCTCTGCCTAGGTTGGCACCACTGTCTTTCTACAGAAGCTCCCCAATTCTGCCAAAAGCTGCTGGCAAGACGAGGTGCCAGGCCTTGCACTTTTGTAGGGCACAGGGGGCTACTCAGCCCAAATCAGCAGGTCAAGGTTGGTCAGCCAGCTGACGTCTGAGACCCCTTCACACATTCCTACCCCGCTCATAATTACTGGAGGCTTATGCAGCCTGCCAGCCATACACCAGAGTGTCTCGAGGTCAGCACATCCCATGTGGCCCCCAGCTCAAGTCCTTCCCGTTGCTCTGGGATACAACAGATGCCCAGCTTTTTCCCACCCCAGCCAGCCAGAAGGGCGACACCCACATTCCTCCTGAGGCTCCCTCTAGCTCTCACACACTTGTGCTAGCTGGGCAGCATTCCACCCGCTGTAGAACTACAAACTGCCAAGAACCTGGGGCCAGGCTTGAGGCAGAGGCCTGAGACAGGGACATTAGCAAGCTCAAGGTCAAGGCCCATGTGACCCCACAGCCCCTGGGAGCCACCACCACACCCAGACCCTGGCCCACAGAATCAAGTCACAGACTCTCTGGGCTCAAGGAGATGGAAACAATAGAGACCAACCATTTTATTTTATAGACAGAAGTTCTAGAGCCTAACAAGTAAGATGGCTGGCTCAAAGGGACAAGTCTGGGTATCTATCCACCAAGCCCAACCCAGCCCACTTTCACTTACACCCTGCCGGCCACACCTCCTCCCCAGCAGCAGCAGCCCTCACACTCTGTCCCACACTTCACCTCAGTTCAGCAGGGCTGGACCTTCCTCTGTGCAAGTCCACTCACGTTCATTTCTGCCTCTAAGGCCACGCGCCCGCACTGTCACTCCCAGGACATAGGAAGCTGCAGGGTCTCCCAGTCTCAAGGTCAGAACAACACACACACCCATGAGAAGCCATTCCTTTCTCCCCTGAGAAGCACAATGCAGACAACAGGTGGCCTGAGGGTGGCTGCACATTTGAGGAAGTAGAGCATGCTGGCTTATGCAAGGGCAGGGGAGAAGCAAAATGCTGCACACGGGAAGAACCCACACGCTCTGTAATTAGGCCTCACGACAGTCCTTCACAGCTGAGGAGGAGCTGTGGTTTCCCACAAGGAGGACGGACTAGCAGAGAGGCGGCTGTAGAAAGACCTGGGATGCCAGAGGAAAGCAGCATCTCCCTCCCCTCAGCCCCAGCCAAGGAGTCAAGGACCCAAAGCTATCAGATGTCTTTGGCAAAGCTCGAACCCCCTCCCCACACCTCCTATTCTCCTTCCTCTCCAGTACAGGGGACAGGCGGCTGGCTGGCCTTCACCCCTGGTCCTTCCTCTGTTGACACAAGCCCTCTCTCTACCTGGGGTTATGAAGAGAGCTGCCAAAATCTCCAGGGACCACGTGGACAAACAGGCCTCCTTGCAACTCTGCAACCCTCAAAGCCCCCAGCTCTTAACAGACCATAGTGCCAACAAAAGAAACATGCCAGTGCTCTGCACAGAACTGGCATTGACTGACCAGGACAATTGCCCACTGTGAGGCCGTGCACTGGATCTGAAGAACTGGGTACATTCCTGACACCAACACTGACCATTGTCTTGGGTCTACAACCTTGAACAAGTCACTGGATTCTCAATGCCAAGGCCTCTGTTAACTCCCAGGAAGCCTTAGCTCCCATCAGACGATACATAATTACAACAGGACATACAAGGCCACATTCTAAAATGTAGTGTCTGGCTTTAATATGTGCAAACAGTCTATTAGCCAGCAAGTTAACCACCTTGCTATTTTGCTTCTGCTATCATCTCTATTATTGTCTGGGTTTGCAAATTTTCCATAATAAAAGTTTTATCGATGCACTTCTTAATCAGCTATCACTTTGCTATGTATCTACCACATAGCTCTTTCCTTAAACTCAAAACCATGTCACTTGGTTGAGCAGTAGCATAATAATATGAGGGATAAGGGGAGGTCTGCACTATTTATCAAATCAAAACAGAACAGCTGTTTCCAGTCAAATGCTTTAAACCAATCGTAAGAAAACACATTTGTGGGGAAGCCGGGATGGCTCAGTGGGTTAGGCGCTCACTTTGCAGCCCCGGGGACCGAGGATCGAATCCCGGCCCCGGCCGTGCTGACCCATATGCTGAACTGGGGAGTGCACCCAGTTCAGTTCTCACTGGGGAGAGACCCTGGCCCCGTTCCTGCCCTGTGCAGCCCCACTCCCACCTGTGGAATGAAACTACCGTATTTTCCGGCGTATAAGACGACCGGGTGTATAAGACAACACCCTAATTTTACAGTTAAAACATAGGTTTAGGCCTATATTCGCTGTATAAGACTACAGCCTCGGAAGTGGGGGGTAGTCTTATACAGCGAATATAGGCCTAAACCTATGTTTTAACTGTAAAATTAGGGGGTCGTCTTACACGCCCGGTCATCTTACACGCCGGAAAATACGGTATGTGGAAAAACCAATGATGTGCAACTATGGAGACTGTTCAGGGCCCTCCCCCTTCTCTCTGTCTCTGTTTCTGTCTCTCTCTCTCTCTCTCTCTCTCTGTCAAAAACAATAAATAAATCTTTATGAAAAAAAAAAAAGAAAACACATTTGGTAAATAGCTGCAGACATTTGAAAAAAGACTGGTTACTAGAGGATATTAAAAGAAATATTAATTTTGTTAGGTGTGACAATGTGATCTTTCAGAGGTTTTTATCTGTTAGAGATAAATACTTAAGTATTTATGAATGAAATGATAACGATATTGGGGGACAGCTTTACAATAAGAAAAAGCAGGGTGTGGGTAGATGAAACATGGTTGGCAACATGTTAATTGCCAACACTCGTAATGAGTATAGTTCACTGGTTATTCTCTCTACTTTTGTGTGCACTTGAAACATTCCCTAATAAAAAGTGGTAAAGAAATGTTTTCCACAGCCTTTGGTCTGTTAGCTATCACTTTTGCTATATACCTGCCACATAATCACAAAACTCAAGAAAATGCTACTCATTAAAAGACTATGGAGGGGAAGCCGGGATGGCTCAGTGGGTTAAGGGCTCACTTTGAAGCGCCGGGGACCTGGGGTCAAATCCCAGCCCCAGCCCGTGCGGAACCATGTGCTGAGCTGGGAGCTCCCCCAGTTCAGTTCTCTCTCTGTCTCTGTCTCTATGTATCTCTCTCTCTCACTCTCTCTCAAAAATAAATAAATAAATAAATAAATAAAGACTATGGAGACCAAAGATATTGGTCAAAGGTGGCCCTCACTAAAGGAAAAATTTAAGCTCAATAAAACAAACAAAAACTATTAATACCTGAAAGAATCAAGAAACATATGACCTCACCTATAGGTGGAATATAAAACTGAAAGGAACAAAGAAACAAAGACTCATGGACATAGTCAATAGTTTACTGGTTACCTGAGGGTAAGGGGGGAGGTGGGTGGGAGAGATGGGTGGGGGGAGTAGGGAAGGGGAATCAAACACACGGTGATGGAAAGTGAGCTGATTCTGGGTGGTGAGCACATAATG
>PVKE010004543.1:29150-64206 GCA_004027555.1 Craseonycteris thonglongyai | reverse complement strand
TCCCTTTGCATAAAGGAGTTTGTGCTTCAACCCAGTCTTGAGACCCATGTTGGATTTGTATAGGTAATAAGGAGGGCAAATCAGCAAAAGCAGCAGCATAAGTAAAGGTGTGGTAGTTGGAATGCAGATTTTGGGAATGGTAAGATTCTACCTCAAGGTTTTTGATTTATTTAAAGATAGTGTAATATTTTTTCCTTCCATTTCAGGGGCAGATAAAATTCTAGATTCCAGCATAGAGGATCATCCCTTAAGTGAACAAGATTCCATTCAAAAAAGCCCTTTATCAGAAACTTTGGATGTGAAGCCTTCTGATATGACCTTACCACTAGCTCTTCCACTTGGGACTGACGACCACCACATGCTTCTGCCCGTCACAGATAACCAGTCTCCTACATCGGATGCATTGTTGAGGTCAACTGTGAATGGATATTCAGAACCACAGTTGATTTTTTTACAGCAGTTATACTGAGTTTGTAACGATTATGGAATTGCTAAGACGTCTCTGGTAGAAAACATAAATATCTCTGGTAAGGTGCATATATTCATCATAAATTACCATTCATTTGAGTTGTGACCATTACTTTTCATTCACTGAAGTAAAAGCACCTGATGCCACATCATAACTGTGCAATGTCTATTTGAATTTTTGGCTTTTATGTCTATACTATATTAGCTTTTAAAGGATTGAATGAATTATACTATAGTAGCACTATTTTGGGTGGTTAAGTTTCATTTTCTTTTAGAGCTACCTTAACTTCATTTTTATTTTGCATTTTACAGTTGCCTTTCATTTATTAAAGTGGAACCTGTCAATTTTTATGATTCCATTTTGACCTGTGGGATTTAACATTTTTCTTCCCCTCAAAATTTAAGTAAAATCCATGATGGTATCAGCCAAATAATGTTGCTGTTACTAAGCCTCGTGGACCAATACATAAACTATAAGGGAAAATATGAAATTTCATATTTCTGCCTTAGAAAATTTATGTACTGAGTAAGAATTATGCTATTTCTCTATTAATGTATTCTATTGGCAGTAACTTTTCTAATGAAACAAAAAGAAGTCTTTCTCTTAAAAGCTAGAAAGCCATACATGAAAATTTAGAACTCAGTGTTCTGGAGAAAACCAGTTGTCAGTACTTTTGATTTATCTGAAACTACATTTTCAGAATGAATTAAAGTAGATATTTGGTGTTTTTATCTTGTTAAAAGACAGTTTCAAAATTTTATTCAGATTATGTGTCAATAGGTTTCTACATTACTGAAGATGAGGAAAATATAGTGTCTAAAACTTTTGATAAGCTTCTCTTATACCTGTTATGCACTTTTTAAACTATTAAATTCTAAAATTTAATATTTTAAATATAAATATTTTCTAAATAAAACTTAAATGCATACTATGAATCAATTGGCTTCTGAATTTGATAGATTATATTACATAGATTTAACAAATTAACTTGTTACAAGTACACATTTATCAGAAAACCAGTTTATTAAACATTTTATATTTGTTTTTTTATAAGTTTTGAGTTTTTAAATTTTATAAATTAAACCACATTAGGGTGTTGTTGTGGTTTCACAATAGCCCTTTCCTTCTTAGTGAATGTAGAAAACTCAGCATTGTTCTGGTATTTCCTCATCCCGCATACTGACTTACTGTCCAGCCTGATCTTGGGCATTAAATGTTCAGTTCCACAAGGTCAGCTTCTGCTGCTGACCAAACACCATGGTGACTCTTATTTCTGCCATGTGTTAGTTATAGCTTGTTTTGGGTTTTTAATTATACCTGTCATAAAGTTAATGTATTTTCTGTTGATACTGATTTCTTTAATTGTATTGTCTCTGGGGTCCTAGTCATAGGAACCAACTAGAGGACATAATGAAACTACTAAATTCTTGTAAATGATAGAAATCATCACCATTTCACAGCACACTCAGCATTTTCACAATAAATTGCCACCAATGTGATTGACTTAATTGAATAGAGTTTGAAATATTGCTTTATATTTCCATCAGTGTTATTTATTAAGAAATCTAATTATGCATGTGTATTAACTTAATATATTGGATTTAAATACAATTTATAGAACTATACAATGTTCACCTAATCTGTTCTGGCTTAAATTCAATAGGAATTTATTGGAATGTGAAGAAATTAAAGAAAATTAAAAGACTCAGCCTCTTTAAGAAGTCTGCTGAAATGGAGAGGCTATATTTAATTCACATCTTCATTAATCCAAGCATCTAATGAACAAAATTTCTTTTTTAAACTGCTATAGTAATGTCATCATTCTATGAGAGCAGTAGTTACCTAATTTCTTCTAAAATGATGGTAATTAGCATTTTGCCTTTGCATAGATTAGCATTTAAATTTATTATTTTTAGTATTATTGGAGTGCCTAAGGTTGATTTATTGTGCTTTTCTTCATCACATTGCTTTTTAATTACAATAATTTTATTTTAAATTAACATGGCTTGATGCTCTTCTAGAATTACAGGTAAAGATTAAAGACTGAATATCCTGTGTTGTCCCTCTTCTCATAATGCCATCCTCTTCTTTATTATAATATACATATATTTTAGTTGTATCTGGTATCATTCTAACACTCATAATTATCATTTTAGTTAAGTCGGTCATTAAATATGTTTGTTACAATGCAGTGTTTTAAGAAAGGTATATCCTTAATTATTTAAGTATCACTAAGTTTTTTGAAAGTGTTGAGAATGCTGAAGATCTTACTGAGAAATTATTTTATAAATTTTGTTTTATATTTGTATTAGAATTTTCCTACTGTATTATTAGAGATTAGACTTTTTAAGAAGAAACCATAGATTACATATAAATAGTTTTTTGCTGTTTTTAAGTGGTATTTGTTTTGTGTTTAATTTTATAGGATGATTTTGATAAATAAGTTTTAGGGAAAATAATTTTTTTTTGAAAGGGTTCTATCAGTTCTATTGCAACAGTAGTTTATCACTTCTATATTTTTCAGTTTTACAGAAATTATGTAAATGAGTAGTTGAAACATACTTTATATAAAGACAACATACATGTACTCATTTTTTTAAATATCCAAGAATAGTAATTCTAACATTTGATGCATATCAGAAACATATTTATAGAATAATGATATTCAAACCCCACTCCACATTAGGCCTACTGAATCAGACAGTCTCTGGGATATATATATGCTGGCAAAGCCCCATGGATGATTTCAGTGTGTACCACACATTGAGAACTATTATCCTAAATGTCTCTTGATGTTCTTCCTTTGGGAAGGATTTATAAATGAAGCTCTTGATATAACTTGCCATCATTTACTCAAGAGAGTCTTTAGAACTTAGCTAGCAATATCACCAAGTAATAAAAAAATAAAAAATTGTATGTTAATGCAATTTCTGTAAATTCTACATTTTTACTGATTACTTATGAACAATGTAGATATTTAGTTACTGGATTAACTCCTTGAGACAATAATATGATCTACTCTTCTGTCTTCTGCAACCCCTGCCCCTTATTCATTCAAGAGAGATTTGGTGCACCTGTTTAAGGAATTGGATTACCATATAAATATAATAAACATCCAGAAATTGGTATTCAGTTTCAAGAAAAATATACTACAATAAACACCATGGATGTGAACAGATGTTTAGATTAAAATATCTGGCCAGTATTTCAAATGCTAGAAAGTTATTAAAATCAATACATAAAGCTACAAAGATAAACAAGGTAAACTCTATCCTTAAGTTTACAGTCAAATGGGAAAGACAAGCCTGAATATAACTTGGAATAAAACAAGCCAGAAAATCAAGTTTTATAGGTGAGGAAGGCAAGAAAGGAACTGCTGGGCAGTGAAAGGGAGTTGAATGTACAGAGAAAGGGCCTTTGCTCCCCTGGGTAGGCAAACAAGAGATGGCTGATGGGAGCAGTTTGCACACAGCTGACTGAGATAGGCAGAATGGAAAGTATCAAATGGGGAGGAGACAGAATCCCAAGACATGTCTAGCTCTATACCATATTACTTGAAATAGTCCTGTACTCTTAGCCTGAGCTGAAGGGATGGGATTAGATACACAAGTTTATAACCCATGTGCTTACACAGCCAACCACAGTTAATGGCTAAAGGGCAGGGATTAGACAGCCACAGCTAGTTAAGATTTCTTTCTCGAGAATTTGAACTATGGAATTCTGAGAATATTACAGGTACAAATAAACTAAAGGATCATTTAGAACTGGCTCAGAGTCAGTGAAGCAAGCCAGAGTCTAAAGGAAATTATGAATTAGCAGAGAAAGCTGATCTATAGAGCAAAGCAAGATGAAATAGGCTTGCAGAAGCAAGGGACTGGGGTCCTGTGGCCTGAGTTTCTACTTTTGTAGTCCCATTCTAGAGGTGACACAGCTTTGCTTCACTCCTTTGTCCCTGGATGCCAGTGATTTTTATTTTTGCCTGTTAAACCCTTACAGTAAACCCCTTTTTTCTAAAATAGGCTTGTGTCAGTTTCTGTTCCTTGCAGTTAACCCCAACTTAGACACCTAAGTTTTGATCCTTAGTGATTGAGATGATGATGCCATGAACTGTGATAGGGAGGATGAGGAGGACATTTATGGAAGAGAAAACTACTTTGGATGTACTGATTTGAGTGGTGGTGAGATAGCCATATGAAAACATCTATCAGTAGTTGAAAATGGAGCCTGAAATCCGGAAGTTACAACTAGAGCTACAGATCTTACAGCATGAGGCCAATAATTATTGTGATAGAAATGATTAAAGCAGTCCTGGGAGATGGTACAGAAGAAAAAAAAAGATGAGAGCAGAATCTTGGGAGAAATACATTTAAAGAATGAGCAAAGACAGAAAAGAAGATGGAAAGTGATAATAGGAAAAAAACAGGGTGGTGCAAGTTTCACAAAAACAAAAGTGGTTTTGTGCTGGTAACATGGTACAGAGAAATTAAATGGAATGCCAATCAAAGATCACATTGGGTTGAGTAACTGGGAGTAGAAGCCAGGTGGATAGGATTTGAGTAGTAGGTAAGACGTAATAAATACTATTTAGTTTGAAAAGCAGAGTGTGTGGTGCAAACAAGATCATTATTTTATTAATTACCAAAAAAATATAAACCACTATTTCTTGCTCTTTTGCTTTCAAATTTGAAACACTAAAATGAACATAATACAATCTTCAGCACTATAACAAAGGCTGTATTTGAACTAGATCTTAAATGATGATTGCTAAAAGAAAATGGAAGGAAACTTGTAACACATATACAGTTGCATATTTAGTTATTACAGTTCACATGTGCAAAGGAAGTGGAGTTTTCTACAGAACTTATATGTCTTTCCTCTTGAGCTCCCACCAGTGGGAAGTCTGGAAAAAATTAACGTTTAGTCCTAACCACTTTAAAACCTTGCCTGATATAAAGAGGATATGTTATAATATTTAAGGTAATGCTTAAACTCTTGGAATATTGCTGCCTTATTTCTGCCCTTTGTCTTCTAGAAATGTTGTCCAGATATATGGCAGAGAGGGCTTACATGGCATAATGGCCTCAGGGAAGTCAGTGTCTTTAGTTTTTCCATTCTCGGCATCCTGCTGGCCTCTGATGCACTAGGCAACAGCTTGTAAAGTAGCCTGCTCAGAGCCCAGTAGTTCTTGGTTGAACTGGCCTCATCTTGGTTCTCTTTGGTGTGGAGAACTCAGACTTCCACAACTCTGTCTCCAGCAGTACAGTGTAGGTTAGGTTGCAGATTTAATACATGCCATCCCACTGCAGGTGCAGGGTAAACCTATTTGCTTCCCTTACAACTACTTGCTTCCTAGTCAGCTACCTTTTGAGTCTCCTCGGGAAAATGTGGAAACTTGTGGGTCCCCTCCATGGCACACAGAAACAGAAAGTAGCCTAGAAAAGCAAACCACATTACTGAAGTTTACTTTGATGTGACTGTGTCCTAGCCTGAGAGGCTATCTTTCCAGAATGCTGAAAACTCCTTTACTACCCAGCGTATTATGGAATATTTCAAAGCAATAAAAGTTGGACTACTGCTACATTAAACAACATAAAGGAACCATACTAATGTTGAGCAAAAGAAGTCATGTACAAAATGGACATACAGTATGATTCTATTTATATTAAATACTAAAACATGCAAAACTGCCTTGGTGTTAGAAGTTGGGACAGGGGTTGTCCATTAGAAGAGTTAGAGGAGGCTCTGGGAAGCTTGTGGCATTTGTAATACTATCTTTATCTGCGTGTGGTTAACATAGGTGGGTAGCTTTGTTATACTTCATTTAGCTGTTCACTTAAGATTTGTGTGCTTCTCTATATGATGGCTGGCTATACTTCCATTTAAAATATATATATTTAAAACACCAAAAATTTGAAGAACAAGAAAATCAGTGCATTAATCCTTAAATTTTAATGAGATTAAAGATGACTTGGATTGTAAAAATGTCAATTCCCCAGACTGTGCTTAGAAATTTTGATTCAGTATGTCTGACTCTTAAGAATCTGTATTTTTGACATTTGTCCCTGGTGATTCTGATGCTCCACACTTTTAAAAAATGCTGATTTCGCATCTGTAATTTGACAGACTGTCCTATCTCTCTGGACAGATGTTCAATTGTAAGAAGTTTGCATATTGTTATTCAAGCTTCAATTTAATAGATCTTTTAATTGCTAGGAGTGGAATTTCCTCACTAGTTGAATGTTTTCCAAATGTAATGACAGTTGTTTAAAATGTTTGTATTTTTTCTATAGCATGGGTTTTATTGCATCCATTGAATCCTGCAGTTTTTCAGATTTGATTAAACAAAATTTTAATCATTTCCTATTGCATTTTTAATATTACAGAGGCACTGACTTTTTTTTTTAACTGAACTGGGGGCCTCACCGCATTCAGGAAGCACACCCCAGTTCAGCATGTGGGTACGCCTAGGCGGGAGCCGGGATTTGATCCTCTATCCTTGGGGCTTCAAAGTGAGCACTTAACCCACTTAGCCATCCCTGCTTTCCCTTGGCACTGACTTTTTAGATAGATACTTAGTTCTAGGTATATTCAGCATGTAGTAATATAAAAGAACTGTGTATAAACCAACTCATATGTACAGAGGAGAGATATTAAAATGGAAAGAAAATAAGGTTTGAAACATGCAGAGAAAAACATTGCCACATAAAGCTTGATAAAATCTACCTAATAACAAAGAGTAATATCTACAGCTAGTAAAATCAATCAGTGTAAGTGTCAGGATACATCAAGTCGTTTGTAGAATTCTGTGGTCTATATAGTTTAGTTGATTCCATTGAAAACATTTGTTGACAGCAAATCTTCAATAGTTTTTACATCAGTGGAAGGTCATATTATTTCCAAAATTCCATTACCAGATTGTGGTAGTTTAATATAAACAATACTTATTAAAGAAAACAAAAAAACTTAAAATCCATTTCACACATGTTATTAACATGAATTACTGGGTGTGTTATTTTTCAACCCATTCCAGATGTTTTAAGGTTCTTTTTTTCAGCTCAGACTCACCCCAATAGCAACTATCTATCTTGGATGATTTAAATTCATCTCTCTGAAAGCATGGGAATGTGTTTCGTAAGGCATTTAGGTTTTTTCTGGCTCAATGACTCTGTAACATTAAATGAAAGTGCTGCCTTATATAGTTTATTCCCATTTTCCTCCGGTTTTATGCCACCACAGCCATTTTCACTCCACTGTCCCTCCCTTCCCAGGAAGTGTGGAAAGGTAGTCATAGGTGCTAAATATAAAAATAATGAAATAGTGAGTAGCAGATATTTATCATAATTGTTTACTCTGCTAAAGGAATGGATGATGGCAGATATTTGGTTTTTTAATGTTAAATTTTTAGAATAAATACAGCTATGATTTCAGGAATTCACAGTACTTTAAAGTGAAGGTCAGTACTTTGACAACCATTATGTAAAGTTCACCACCACCTTCATTCCACCTCTTTTCTCACCATTTAGAAATAGGTGATATTTTAGACTACAGAATCTCAGCTTAATTTTTCAAGTAACTTTTTAAAACTGTTTACATATTTTTTCACCCTTGCCCAGCTTGAACAGTGATAAATCATTCAGATTAAGCAGCTCCTTCTTGGTAGGAATGAATTCATAGGTTTGTTAATATAGGTGTGTACGCAAAGGATCACAGTGTCAATTGCCTGTTCTTAATTTCAAATCTAAACTGTCCACAGGAAACAGTCATTATTTGCTATCAAATCGTTAAAATGTTACTAGAATCCTCCAAACGAGAGAACTGTCTTAAAAAGTTCACTGGCAGCACTGACTTGTTTGGAAAGTATACTTTTATATGTATTTATATATGTGTATGTTTATATGAGGGCTGTCCAGAAAAAATCCAGCCATAAATGCCTCTATTTTTCATATTATAATACATGGCTAGATGGCTTTATGGACAGCCCTTGTATATTCACCTGTATTTGTGAAATTGTATCAACACCCACCTATAATACATATATAAGACATACAAAATACCCCTTAGAATTACTGGAAATCTACCACCTGAAACCTTTTTACTACTTCATGACAGCTTTCAGTTAGCATACCTATAACGACCTTTTCTGGTATATTATTTTACTACTATATAAAATAAATTAGTTCCTTGATTTCTTTCTCAAGGGTTAAAATTTTAGGCTCTATTTTGTAAGATTTCTTTTAAGAAATTACACTACTCAGCTTTTCATAATGAGCAGTTTATACAGTTTAATATAGTCATCTTACACATTTGATAAACATAACGTTCTAATTTATGAAAAATATTTACTAGGCAATAAAATATTAATCTTTGTGAATGTAGTAAGACAAACATATAAAAATTATTTTAGAGCTTGTATTTCATAGATGCTGACCTACTGGCACAAGACTAAATCCCGCATTAGCTGAGTGGATGCTAGCTTCTCCGTAAGTTGGTGTCCAGTAATAGTGCTTCTTAAGGCCGTTAGAGACTTCTGCAAGATACACACATCCATCCACCATGAATGGCTCCACATCTGTATTGTCTGGTTTTAGATAGCCCATTTGAATTAAGTCTGAATATGCCTAAGATTTTTAAGAAAAGAAAAGCTGTATCATTAATAAAACAATTCTTTGGGATTCCAGGATAGCTCAGCATTTGAGAACTTGCCCTGCAATCTTGTGGTCCGGGGTTTGATTCCCAGCCCTGGCCCCTGCAAACCCCATATGCTGAACTGCAGCCCAAACTGGTAACCGCCGGGATGGCTCAGCAGAGAAGATGTTTGCCTCCCTTCCAGGAGGCCGCCAGTTCGGTTCCTGCCCCATGCAGTCCCACATCTAACTAGAATGAAACCATGTCACAACTAATGATGTACAGCTATGAAGACTGCTGTGGTCCCCCCCTTCTCTCTCTCACTCAAACAATAAAATTAAAAATTTTTAAATAAAATAATTTATCCATTTTACAGTGCTTAAACAAATTAGCTATGCTGATGTGCAATTTAAAATAAAATACTCTGAATAACACCATTGAATTTTAATATTTTCCAGTATTGTGGTTAGGTTTTTATTCATTTAATTTCATATAATGAAATTATATAAAATTATATAAAAATTATTTTAGAGCTTGTATTTCATAGATGCTGACCTACTGGCACAAGACTAAATCCTGCATTAGCTGAGTGGATGCTAGCTTCTCCATAAGTTGGTGTCCAGTAATAATAATTACTAGTAATTACTATAATATAGTAATTATAATATAGTATAATTATTATAATAATTACTATAGTAATTATAATAAATTATAATCTTATAAAACTTATTTCTAATATATGAGGCTCTTTTTTTAATGACTCCCAGAATTAACAATTCTCTGTATTACCAAATTTGTAGACCAAACAAAGGTCTCATAGTTAAAATTTTTATGTCACACAGAGGTTCATAAATGAAGGAGGAGGTCTACTGTATATACCCTTAAAGATCAGAAGAGTAAACTCACAGATTTTGGCATACAACTAACTGTATGGAGTTGAGGCTGATCTTTTAGATCGAGGCTAAAAGAGACAATCCCATAGTACTTGATACTTACTGGCCTGGCTGGCTACCTAATTATTTCTTCATTTTAGAAATTTCTTTGTATATCTCTTATGGATCATTGATATCTATGTAAAGGTGTTATAAAACCTTGTTAAATTGAGTTTGTCCGTAAGGTTGCAATTACAGAGAAAGGCAAAAATGTAGACAGTAAAAGATTTAAAAGTCTATTTACTTCCTGCTTTAGCTTGTCACATTAGTTTTAAACTCACCTTACTCAACTTCTAGTGTGTGATGTTTATACTCATGTAGTATTTGTTATTTTTTGCTAATTCAACCATAAAACCTTCCAGTAGCCAATTTTTAGGACTTAATGTTAAAATTTTGAAAAATGTAGTGTTTCACTATTAATGTAATCATTCTTAAGGCACTTATAAATAATGTAAATAGTTGGGGAAGCTGGGATGGTCAGCGGGTTAAGTGCTCACTTTGCAGCCCCAGACACTAAGGATTGAATCCTGGCTCAGGCCCATGTGGACCCATGTGCTGAACTGGGGTGTGCCCCCAGTTCAGTTCTTGCTGGGGCCTACGCGGGAGGCTCCTGGCCCAGTTCCTGCCCTGCGCAGCCCCGCGCCCACCTGTGGAGTGAAACTATATAGAAAACTAATGTCAACTATGGAGACAGCTCTGGGCCCTCCCCCTTCTCTCTGTCAAAAAACAATAAAAATAAATCTTTAAAAAATAGTAATAAAATAATGTAAATAGTTTTAAATAATATCTGATGTTATAAAGAAAAACCCCAGAAAACACATTTAGTGAAGAAAAAAACTTACCACACATGTAGCCTTATCAAATTTGTTTCCCCAGATGTAGATATTAGAGAGTGTAGGATTTTTTTTCATTGATTGTGAAAGTGCAACAAGTCCTTCTCCCTCTATGTTGTTGCTGACTACTGACAACCTATGGAAAAACAAAGAGTTAATAACCCTGGAAACCAGTAGTTCCACAAAGAGAAAATGCATATGTTAGCAAGAACACTTATTACATTTTATTGTATAGCGTCTTAGCATTGTTCTTAAATGTTTAACATAGTACTTAAAATATCAACCATGTAATTCCTAATGGCCAAAAACAGTTTTCATATACCTTAAGAGCTACCTACACTTTGGAAATTGACTATCAGTTTATCCAATAAATATTTGTGGGTGGATTACAGATATATTTTTCAAGACAAAGCCATCCAAGTAATATTTTCTTTGATTCATCCTTATTTTTAAGTCAATCATACCGAATGATTATGATTTTTCTGTAAGAATTCAGAAGAAGTAATATAAGAAATAATTTTCTCATTAACTTTAAGCTATCAACTAGAATCAATCTAATTTTTAAAAGACTACTTTTTAAAAATAAATTGAAATGTTTACTGTAAACTTAATATGTCAGTTTAGAAACTGAGTTTTCATATTCATGAATCTTAAGAGTTAAGGAGTTTGAGTTAGTATTCTAAAAATTTAAGTTTTACTTTGATTAAATATAAAACCATACTAACGCTTTAAGACTCCTGTTGAGTGAAGCAAGAGTTTCACTGAGATATTTAGCTCCTGCATTTTCTATTCTGTTAAAAGAAAGATCTATTACTTCCAGGGTAGTATTGCTTTTCAGTACATCAGCCAAAAACACCATTCCATCACGAGTTATTTTATTGCTGGGGAAGGAAAAATATATAGTTATATTTGAAAATGTGAAGTATTACCTTATTCATAGAGATAACACACAAACTGTTACATAGTAATAAACTTTCTATTTCAGTAAAGATTTATTTTAATCACTCAATTTCCAAAAAAAGTTAATGAAAATTTGCCATAATGTGTCACTTCCTTTCTATTTTACGTATTAAACTGCTTATACAATATTAGGAGATTAATAAATTCTAAGGCTGAGGATAAAAAGTTGACAATAGCGATTGTATTTTCTAATCCTTGGAATTAGTCTAACAGAATATCCTTTGTACTATGAATATTTACATAGATTGTTGCTATGACTTAACTTCTGAATTACTTACTGTATAAAGTATCACTTACCAGCTGACATCAAGGTAGCGCAGGCTTTTGTTCAGGTACAATGCGTCACATAAGTATTTTATACCACAGTTTCTCATGTCATGCTTACACATGTGTAGTTCAACAAGGCAGTGATTTTCTTTTAGCATGTGGCCTAGATGAACTGTGGACTCTTCCTAAAAGTAGATAAAATATTCCAAGCATATGCTAAGTTATTTAAATTAGCATTTTAAAAAGCTTATATCAGTTAAAACAATTCACAATCTGTATTTGGCCTGGCTTTTTAAAAATACCACTTTTGTCATAAATGTTCATCTTTACCGTCTTTGCCAGAAATGATATCTTTACTGTCTTAGAAACAGGAAAAAAAACCAGAAATACCGTAGGCAGCAGGCACTTGTAAAATGCAGTGACTAGGTGATATAAAAGAGTCTGGTTAAAAAAATTGTAATAATTATTAAAAATATAGTTCCAGAAGGGGAAAGAAAAACATTTCGTTCTATTATGTACTAAGTATATAAGCTCCCATACTGCTGTCCTCTCAAGAGTCTCTAAACCTTTCTTGTACCCTCCATGTTACTGAACTTTGATCTTAGTTTCCACGCTTGTTTTTAGACAAAACACAAAGACATTTCCCAGTCTTGATTCTTTTAAACTGTCACATTTTAAACCTCTCATATATCCAGTTCCTCTTTGTATAATAATTCCAAGTTTCTAAATATGCCTTACTCTTACAGTCACTGGAAGACATTTTTTTTAATTCCCAAATCTAGCTGCTTCCAAGTAGAAAGTATATAATCTCAGTAAGGATTTGGATACCAAGCACTTTACATTTTTAACAATCAAAATGTATCTTAAAAATGAATAGGCCAAAGTATCTGATGGTTCTTTTGCATGATTGCTGTATTTGTAATAAGTTTTATAGTCACTGGGAATGCTGATCACAAACATGGGTAACTAAATATATGCTTTAATTATGTAGAGCTACTTTGAGAAAAACATCAGTAAAAGTTCAATGAAATCACATGATAATAGCAGATAGATGAGCTTTATAATAAAATTGTCCAAATGCTTGCTAGCTTTGCCTTTTACTAGCTATATGACTTGGGGCAAATTATTTCATCTGAGTCTCAGTTATCCTATCAAGTAAGTGAAATTAAACTTCTCACAAAATTTAAAAAGTACTGGCACAAAATAAGTGTCCTATAGAAAACTACAAAGCATTTATTATATTTCAGTATTCTATACTCCTGTGTCTGATTTGTTTAAATTACTGCTCTGTAATGAAAGCATATACTCGAAGGGAAACTGGTGTGCGATCTTAAGTGCAAATGGAATGCTTAGGGAATCCTGATGGCTCTGCATATGGCTCTGCATGCTGCCTGGAACAGAGGACATAATACATATTTGTGTTTTACACTGATTGCATTTTTTAGGTCAAATTTGAAAGACAAACCACCCTTACTAAGGGAGAAAATTAGTGTCAGAGAGTAAAGGGTATCTTTTGCATTCACTGTGTTTGTGACTTAAAATTCACCTCGCATAGATACTTTACCAAGCTTCCCAGATAATGAACAGTAAAACGCTTATATGGAATGTGTTTGCAGATTCACGTTTGGGAATAACAAAGTATGAGGAAGCACAAGAGGATTCTACTCCGCAGCCACTTAAGAAGGGAGCGTACTCAGTGTAGTGAGGGTGCGGCTGCCTGCCTGTACAGGAACAGAAAGCAGGCAAGGATTTAGCTGACTGCCCAGAAGCACAGGGCTGAGAGCAAGGACCTGGGCCTGGGATTTTAATAACTATTCACAGATGGATTTGGGAAAAATGACACTACTCATTAAAAGAGGAATTATGCTTCTAATGTAATTTCATATAGTTTAACATCCTCAGAGGTTTAATCCAGAAAATTTGTAACTAGCCTTCAGATATGCCATCCTTGGTCTGAGAACCTTCCCGGCCACCTCTTGTCTCTGTGTTGATTTCAGTGTCCTTCCTCATGCTCCCAAGGCACTCTGAGCATATCACTCTCCAAACTTCATCTCCCTCCATAGAGACTGAAAGCTCCTTGAAGACAAGGGCCATGTGTTTTTTTTGACTCAATTCTAGCACCCAGCACTGTGTCTGCTTTAGGGTTGCACTCAAGTATTTATTACGTGAATGAATCATGAATGAAGCAATTCACTGAATGCTTACTTTGAGCCAGGTATTGTGCTGGTCTTTTAAAGTAGGGCTCTTGTATTTGAAGACTCTCAGTGTCTTGTTGAACAGATTAGATTTATGTACATGAAACAATTCGTGTAATGTAAAATTCCAAAAATTTTGGTACAAAAAAGTACAGAGATAAGTCAAAGCTCCTGAGAGATCTATGTACGCAAAGACTGAAAACACTTCTGAATATGAAAAATACTTTTAAAATATGGTAAATTCTCAACTACTCATACTAATAAGGAACAATAAGGTAAATAATTTAAAGATTATATGAAGTACTTTGAAACTTTTTTTAGTAGATACTCTGTTTTTGTTTAGATCAATAATACATTGAGTTCTTATTCCCTAGCTTTTTACAACTTAAAAGAAGAAAGTCACTTAAAAGAATATTAAAGAGCAAGAAGAAGCCTTAAAAGTAATTTCAAAGATATAATGGTTCAGTCAAATCAATATAACAAAAACAAAACAGTTCACATTGGGTTTATAACCCAATCTTTAAAACTTGAATCATTTATGCTTTCATTATAACTACTTTGCCCCTAACACATTTACTCAATGAGAATTTGAGTTTCTGAGGAAAAAAATGACATGTTTACTGCTTAAGTAAACATCTAAAATCATATTTAGTTATAAAACTCTTATCAAGAATTAATTTTCTTTTAAAGAAGTAGTGTTGGGGAAAGCCGGGACGGCTCAGCGGGTTGAGCGCTCGCTTTGAGGCCATGAGGACCGAGGATGGAATCCCGGCTCCGGCCCAGGCAGGACCCACATGCTGAACTGGGGAGTTCCCACAGTTTGGTTCTCTAACTGTCTCTGTCTCTATCTCTCTCTCTATCTGTCAAAAAGTAAAATATAAATAACTATGCACTGAAGACAAAAAGATAATTTCTCTCTATAAATGTGAAAAGATAAAAAAAAAGAAGTAGTGTCCAACCTTTTGGCTTCCCTGAGTCACATTGGAAGAAGACCTGTCTTGGGCCACACATAAAATATACTAACACAAACTATAGCTGATGAGCTAAAAAAAAATAGTCACAAAATAATCTCAATGTTTTAA
This sequence comes from Craseonycteris thonglongyai, assembly GCA_004027555.1. Lineage (NCBI taxonomy): Eukaryota > Metazoa > Chordata > Mammalia > Chiroptera > Craseonycteridae > Craseonycteris > Craseonycteris thonglongyai. The sequence continues at coordinate 48,843 of PVKE010004543.1, read as the reverse complement.
GATTTGTGTTGGGCTGCATTCAAAATTGTCCTGGGCTGCAGGTTGGACATGCCTGCTTTAAAAGTTTTGTTTATAAACAAACAATCGTTTACAATTATAAAAATATAATGCATTCATGAACCTTGACATAACATTCAGGTATAGCACCTTCACCTTATTCACATGTGGTAATATGAACTACTATCACTTTGAGTACATACCTGTTCACCATACAGTATAGGTCGGTTTAGGTTTATTCCTTTAATTGTTTGGTTTTGAGTTAGGACTGTTGCAAATGCTATCACACTTTGCATTCCCTGAAAACCAATAAATTAATTAAGGAAACTGGCAGATCATATAAATGAACCTCCCTAAATAAATATTTCAAGGTTAGTAATTTGGAATCTGACAAATCAAAATTGTTTTTAAAAAGGTTAATAAGCATTTCCTGCTCTTTGAATTGTATTTACAACAGAAGTCCCCAAACTTTTTGGTACCAGGGACCCATTTCATGGAAGACAGTTTTTCCATCGACTATATTTTCAGGATGATTCAAGCACCAGGTATCGCTTAATTGTCATCACTCACAGGATTTTGATGAGTCTGCAAGCAATTGATTTACTATGGTCTCTGTGCAGTCAAACTTCTGCTAATGTTAATCTATATTTGCAGATGCTTCCCAGCACTCGCATCACCACCTCAGCTCCACCTCACATCATCAGGCATTAGATTCTCATAAGGAGCCACAACCTAGATCCCTCACATGCACAGTTCACAATAGGGTTTGCACTCCTATGAGAATCTAATGCCACCACTGATGGACAGGAGGTGGAGCTCAGGTGGTAATGTGAGTGATATAGAGAGAGGTTGTGAATACAGATGAAACTTCGCTTGCTCACCCGCTGCTCACCTCCTGCTGTGCGGCCCAGGAGTTAGGGACCCCTGATTTACAACACGCGTGGGGTAGTTTCTTAAAGATTCAGAATCCATTTCCTAGGGTGCTTACCTCTAGGTTTGCTCCTAAGCCCTCAAGTTCCATATGATACAGACCTCACATACCCACAGGTGGACCTCAGCTAGGGCTCTATACTATTAAGAACACATATCCTTGTGCCAGCATTCTTTTCTATTCATAAAATATATATGGCAGGAAAGGGTTACTAATCACATTTGTCACAGTTCCCACAGCTTCCCTCTACCTCACTGGAGAAGGGCCTAATCCTCCCCCATCTCAATGACGGATACCACACAGACACAGTTGTTACACGAGAGAATTTGTGCCTTCTCTCACTCCACAAGTCCTGTTACTTACACTCCCATGTAGTTCATCAGCAAGTATTAGAGACTCTGCCTACAAACGACGCCTCAAATTAGTCCATCTCTCTGAACACCACTCCTGACCCCAGTCCTCATCACCCACGTGGACTACTGCAGCAACTTCCTAAGTAGTCAGTGGGCTTCCTATTGCAACACTTAATTTCCCACAGAGAAACCAGACTGATCTTTTAAAAGCAACAATCATATCATGTTACCCCTAACTTAAGGCCTTTCCATGATTTGCATTTATAACAAAATCCCTTCTTCCCCTGGCCCATGACTCACACCCAAAACCCACACAACCCTGTTGGATCTGGCCTCTGCGAGCCTCTCCACCTTCACTGTGACATACTCTTTTTAACTCCCTCTGTCCAGCCACCCTGGCTTTTCAGTTCTTAAAACCTGCCAGATGCAATATTCCATTATTCATGTGTCTCCCTCATGATTTCTGCTATAGCTGAATATTAGGCTTAATATTTATACCTAATACTTCTCCATTAAATCAACTCACTTTTTCACTTTTATTTTAAAACTCTGTATCACTACCATAAATGAAAAACCATAATCTCTTGAAATAAATAGAAAGCATCTACAAAAGTAAAAATTTATACCGATGAAGTAATATTTTTAAATTACCATGTAGGTTAAGATTTATTAAGAATGGACATTTAGGGAGACATTTATTATTCTGGGTATTCTATAGTATTACTACAATCTGATTTTATTAACAGCACTATTATGCCTAGGTTAAAAAAATGAAGAAAAATAGCCTTTTTCTCTAATACTAGACATTAGAAGCAAGTGTAATCATTCATAAAACTGTCATTTAGGGATTTTTATGATTATGATAGTTTCCAGGAAGAAGGATCCAATATCTGGGTGATTTTCTCATAGCCAATTTACTCACCAGATCACAGTCACCCAGATCTAACTTCTCTAACGATGAATTCATTTGTAGCATTGCAGCAAAAAATATCCCACCTTTATTTTCAATCTTGTTTCCAGTCATTCTTAGATATTTCAGAGATGTATTCTTCTGAAAAGGAAAAAAATCATAAATTGGTTATGTTTTTAATCTACAGAATTCTCTAGATTACATGAGTTAGGCAACTTCATTACTATATGCAGACTCATCAATTTTTCATAGAGCTAGGATATATTCCTAAGAAGTAACATTCAATTTCCTATAATAAATAAAAACCCACTTTAACAGATTTAGTAGAAAGAATGCCCAGGAAACATGCCCAAAGACCCAGTAAGTAAAGTAGATTTTTAATAAACTTTCCTTCCATTAGAAAAATCTATAAATTTATCTTCTAAGAAAATTACACCACTTTTTTATTCAGATGAAATTCACATAACAAAATTAACCTTTTTTTTTTTTTTGACAGAGAGAGAGAGAGGGATACAGAGACAGAGAGAGAACTGAACTGGGGGCACTCCCCAGTTCAGCATATGGTTCCGCACAGGCCGGGGCCGGGATTCGATCCTCGGTCCCCGGGGCTACAAAGTGAGCGCTTAACCCACTGAGCCATCCCGGCTTCCCCCAAAATTAACCATTTTAAAGTGTACAGTTCACTGGCTTTTAGTATATTCACAGTGTTGTGCAGCCATCATCTCTAGCTAGTTCCAAAACAAAAGGAAACCAGTACCCATTAAGCAATCACTTTACATTTTTTTTATGTTACAGGTAAGGAGATATTTCTCAGACATGTGAAGTTTTCATTCCTTCTCTTATTCCACTCTTTGGATAAACCTTTCACAAAGAAAATTATACTTTATTGCCCTGATGAATAAATATTAGGATATGTAAGTTCAAACACACAAAAAAATATCTTTAAAACTAATTCAGACTCCCCTAAGAGCAGAGAGAAGGATGTCCACTTACCACTTGTATTTAACACTGTACTGGAGGTTCTAGACAGGGAAATTGGGCAAGAAAAAGAAACAAAACAGCATCTGGGTTGGAAAAGAAGTAAAACTCTCTGCTTATATATGACATGATCTTATATGTGAAAAATCCTAAGGAATCCACCTTACCCCACCCCCACCCCCCAAAAAAAGCTGTTAGAACTAATAAAGGAGTTCAGCAAGGCTGTAGGACACAAGATCAATATATAAAATCCAATTGTATTTCTATATACTAGCAATGAACAATCCAAAAATGAAATTAAGGAAATTCCATTATAATAGCATCAAAAGAATAAAACATTAGGAATAGGTTTAACGAAAGGGCAAACTGTACACATTGTATGAAGCATCATTGAAAGAAATTAAAGACTTAAATAAATGGAAACATATCTCATGTTCATGGATCAAGAGACAGCATTAACATGGCAATACTCCCCAAATTGATACAAAGATTTAAAGCATTCCTCTCAAAATCCCAGTCTCTTTTCTTGTAGATATTGATAAAAATGATCTTAAAATTCATATGGAAATTCAAGGGAACCAGAAAAGCCAACACAATCTTGAAAAAAACAAAGATAACTCATTCTTGACTTCAAAATGTAATACAAAACTACAGTAATCATGATAATGCAGGACTGGCATGAGGCTAAGCATATAGATTAATAGGAGAGAATGGAGAGTACAGAAATAAACCCTCACATTTATAATCAGTTGTTCAACAAGGTTGTCAAGAAAATTCAATGGGAAGAATAGTCTTAACAAATGGCACTGGGACAAATGGATATATCTACAGGCAAAAGAATGAAGTTAGACTCCTAGTTCAAATCTTATACAAAAATTAAAAGTGGATCAAAGAACTAAATGAAACATCTAAAACTATAAAACTGTTCAAAGAAAATTTAAGTGCAAATCTTTGTGACTGGGATAAGCAAAGCCTTCTTAGATATAACACCAAAAGCACAAACAATAAGAGATAAACTGAACTTTATCAAAATTTAAAAATTTTGTGCTTTAAAGGACACCATTAAGGAAGTAAAAAGGCAACCTACAGAATGAGAGTAAATATTTGCAAAATACATATTTGATAAGGGACTTGTATCCAGAATATATAAAGAACTCTTACAACTCAAAAGGACAAATCCTATTTAAACATGGGCAAAGGATTTGAATAGACATTTCTCCAAAGGAGATATGCAAACAGCTAACAAGCACTTAAAAAATAAAAATTTAAAAAGCTCAACATCACTATTTATTAGAGAAACGCAAATCAAAACCACAAAGCCTCTTCATACCCACTAGGATAGCTAAAATAAAAAAGATTACATGCTGGTGAGGATGCGGAGAAATCAAAACACCCATATTATTGATGAAAATGTAAAAAGGGACAACCACTTTGGAAAACAGTTTGTCAGTTCCTCACAATATTAAGTTACCCAATGATTTAACAACTCTACTCTTAGGTATATGTCCAGGAAAATTAAAAACATGCACATAAAAATGCTTGCAAATATTCACAGCAACATTCATAAGAGACAAAAAGTGGAAATCCAAATGTCCATTAACAGAATGATGAACAAAATGTGATACACCCATACAATGGAATGTTATTTGAGCATAAAAAGGATGAAACTTGGAAGCCTTAAGCCAATCACAGAAGGCCGAATAGTGTATGATCCCATTGTTAGGAAATGTCCAGTATAGGCAATTTATAATGGAAAGTGAGTAGTGGCTGGGGAGCAAGGGAGAGAAGCCAGGAGAGGGATTGCTAGGGGTATATGACTTCTCTCAGTGAAGGAAATGTTCTAAGCACTGAGTGGTGATGGTGACTATACTAAAAACCACCAAACTGAACACTTTCAACGGGTAAATGTTATGTATGTGAATTATATTTTAACAAAACTATTTATTTTTAAAATGAGTTCAAAGTGCTCATGAAATGTCCACGTTTTAATAGACTGAAGCGTAATACAAATATATATTCCAAAAATATTAAATAACAGTTCACATTAACATATGGTTCTGTTGATTCCAAGGTATCGGAAGTTAAAATTCCCCAAAACAATGTTAGTTTGAAGTCTATAAATTCTTACATGTAGTGCTTTAGCAATCAATTCTCCACCTTCAGGTCCAATATCATTAAACATAAGGTTTAAGTAAATGAGATTATGTTGTTTCTATAAGGAAAGAAAAGCTATTACACATGTATTTTATAAATCAATCAATTAATATATGAGCTGCTTTATTTAAATAAAAGTATTTACCTCCCAAAAAATAATCTTTATTATACCTTTAAGGAAACTACCATTGAGGAAAAAACCACTACCGGTAATCTCATTTAAACATAATTGCAATATAAGTGAAAGAAAAAGATTATCTTCAGTTTTGACCAATGATTCAAAGTATGGATGTGCTTTATGTTTTTAACCATAGTGTGTATAACAAGTTTGCAAAAGATGACTCGGGAGCTCTAGTGACCAGCTCTACTGAGACCAAATGCACAAATGGGTTTTCAGTATATTTCAAGTATTATAAATAGCGCATAGAGTCAGGACCCTTGACGTTTTGCAAAACTAGTATTTTGTCTATGTGCCATTAGACTAAATGGTTTCACTGTAAACAGGACTAAAAACATTTGATGATGGGGTTTTTTCAGCATTTTTACTTGTGTTCACTGAGAATAACATGGTTACTTCATTTTTTATCTTCATTCCGCTCTTACACTGTATGCCATTTTATGAATATGAGACTTTTAAGACCATTTTAAACTCATTAGAAGCACTTTTAGCAGATGAGATTGGAACAAGTAGTTAGGAAATTAAAAAGCCAATGTAAGGGAAGAATCAACAAACATGATATATGCTCCTTTAAATTTTATTTAACTGAAAAAAAAAACATGCATATTTGCCAATCTTCTGAGGTTGAAACAAGGCCCTTTCTTTAAGTACACTTTCTCTGACTGGGGGACCACACTGTCTTAAATAAAATGCAACTATAATGCAGCATTTCAGCTTGGGTGTCTCCAAAGTGAATGTGCAATTAAGTGTTAATTTAGGCTTAGCTGCTCAAACTCTGCACATTCCAAAGAAAGGATTGGTTCTTAACTGGTTCCTGGCAGAAAAAAAAAAAGACCCAAACCATTTTGCAGTAACATAATACCTGAAGCAGTTTTGCAGCATAGTACGCGCCAACATCACTTAGGAGATTATATCTAACATCCAAACCTGAAGAACACAGATGGACAGAAGCTGATATTCCTGACAATGAATACTGAAAATCAGGAAAATGAAAGCAGGAGTAATGATTTTTAAGGAGACATACCATTCATATATGGAGTCTTCTCTAAAATTCTGGAAAGAATCCAAAAATCGTCACCTGTTACTCTTTCCACTGGTATTAAGCGATTGTTACCAGCAATTTTTAATGTGATTCCCCCCATTCTGTTAAAATACAAACAAGAAACACAGTAAAGAAATAAAAGTATTATTTTCTTCCTGAGTAGACAGTAACATCATGGATAGCGTAAGTTTATCAGAACCAAGTGTGCACCACAGTATAGATTTCCTCACTAAGTAACATAACTCCTGAATATTCCAGATTTTGCAAAGTACTTTAATATGTAAGATATAACTTCTCACACACACACACACAAAACGTATCTCCACGTGACAGATAATGACACTGAAAATTTCAGTGTTTTGTATAAACCCAGCTCACAGGAGTTAAGGACAAGTCTGGAGCCCAGATTTGGGGACTGTTGGTCTAGTTCTTCCCGGCATACTCCACTGCCTCTAAGACATAACAGTGTCAGTCATTGGCTTCTCTGAATCAGAACTTATGTTCATTTTACTAAGCATTAGCAAATGACTTTGAAATCACTCAGTATGCCAGGCTTTGCATGCATGCAGATGAGTATCAGTGAATATTATTAATATAATCAAGTATTTGTCTTCCTTACCCTTTTTCAATTTCTTCATCCACTCCTTGGAGTATATGTAATATAAAAGGATTAATTTTCTGGGACTTTTCCATGCATAGCTTATTATAATGTTCCTGGAGACTGCCAAAAGGTTCTGGAGATTTAGAAAAATAAATGCAATACCATTATCCTTCATCACAAATAAACTATCCCAAAGCTTCCCCCCTCACCTCCACCCCCTGCCAACTTACACTTCTTTCAAAGATATAAATGAGTATGCACAGAGTTAAGGGTGGGGAAGAAAAGGAGAGAACAAAGAGGACAAAAATAGAAATAAGGAACGGGAGAGAATAAAAATGCTATTTGGAGAACTAGGGCCATAGAAGCACCCACTTGAGGTGGACACACTTGGAAGTGACATAAAAGGAGAACTAACCTCAGAATGTAACAAGCCTGGTAGCTGAGGGAAATGATATCATAGAAATTAAATATTTTGTCCAAACTTATGGAGTAAATAAGGGCAGAGTACAGAATCAAACTGACTCCAAAGCTTCTTTCCACTCTGCCACATCAGGTTACGGTGACAGGTTTCTTACAGTGGCTTCAAATAAAGACAGTTTTATCAGAGAATCTAAATTCAAACGGGATCTAAAAAATCACTAAGTCCCTTAGGCTTCTCGGATGCCCCTACACCATGCAAGTCGATGTCATCTTTGAGTATGGTTCTGTTGGTTCTTCCTAACACTAAGCTGAGGCTTGGCTCGTAACCTACCCTGCCGTCCAGTGTCTTTCTAAAGGTGATTTTCCCCTGTGAGTCCTTAACAAAGACAGAAATAAAACAGGAGTTGAGATCTTCCTCTGGTACACCTGCATCTTTCTTTATGGCCTTACTGTTTTGGATATTACTTTAAAAGCATCCTTTTTTGAGGGCCAGGCCTACTAGGATTGAAGCTTCCTAGGACTATCTTTGTTTTGGCCTACCTTTTATGTATGTCTCTTTAAAAAACTGTGCTTAGAGATCTCACTACTCAACGAGGCTGGTGCTTTTAGGAGCCAGCTTCTCTTAAGTCTGTACATCTCAAAGATGCCCTTCGCTGAACGGATTCTGCACTATATGAACTAAAGACTCTTGCTAAACAAATTTGTAAGACAAGATCTAAGAACACATATTAAAAATGGAAGCAAACTTTTCTTATAGTTATTTTTTTTAATAAGCTTTAAAAAATAAATAACCCACACTTATTCCAGACAACTTGGAAATTTTGGATTCAAAAAGAAAATACACATTCAGCAATCCCACTAACAAAGAACCACCAGAGTGAGGTCTGGGGATATTTCCTCCCTATTGTTTTTCTTTTCGATGTATTCTTAAACAAAATTGGAACATTTCAGTATAGTTTTATATCCTTTTTGTTTTCAGTTAACATATTATGAGCAGTGTTCTCTAACTATTAGATATTCTATGAAAACATTTTAATGTCAGTATAATTTTTGTCTCATTGGATGGGGTATACATAAGAAATTCTTCACTTATTTTAGGGACTTTTCATGTATTTAAATAATATTTTAGCACAAATATATTCACAAACTTTGTTCTGCAGAATACTAATCTTGGGGAAGCCAGGATGGCTCAGTGGGTTAAGTGCTCACTTTGCAGCGCTGCGGACCGGGGATCGAATCCTGGCCTCGGCCGGTGCAGAACCATATGCTGAACTGGGAGCTCGCCCAGTTCAGTTCTCTCTCTGTCTCTGTCTCTCTCTGTCTCTCTCTGTCTTTCTGTCTCTCTCTCTCTCTCTCTGTCAAAAATAAAATAAATAAATAATAAAAATATATATACTTAAAAAAAAAAAAGAATACTAATCTTATACAAGATGATCACAGGTTCAAATGCTGAATTAAACAAAGCAAAAGAGATCCCTACCTACAACACTTCTCAGGACTTAAAATACTCAAGGTGCACTAAGACTCTTCAAATTGTTCAGCCTGGAGGGGAGGAAAGATAAATTTCCCAGACATATGTGACCATGTTTCACATGAAATGCATGCAGTCTAGAAAGTGCTACTTTACTGTCCTGGCCAGGAAACAAAGCAAGTAGATCTCAAACACGTTTACTTGGAGTTGGGCTCTAACTCAGCTTCTTTCCTCCCTTCTGGCTACTACCTTCCTTGGTATTAAAATTTGGAGAGAAACGCCCTGGGCATCTGAGGTTCAGTGCCTGCCCTCAGTTGGCTGCACCACATCCAGGACATGACGAAATGTATCAGACTTACAACTTGCGTTGTTGTGAGTGAAGAAATCTTACAAGAAGAATATTTATTTACCTGGCCATGGCTTTCAAGTGTTTAAAAGTCTCTGCTATATATTTCTGCTACTCTGTCTTTTAAAATTCACCTATGTAACTGTTTCAGGTTTTTATGGCACCAATAACTTATTTCCTATACTGCAGAGGAAAAATAATAAATGAGTCTTCAAACTGTTAAGAAAAAACTAGGAAAAACCAGCTATGCAAGAAAATGTCAAGAATCTAACCTAAATTTCATTTTTCATCCATGCCTAAGCCTTGAATTCCAAATAATTTTCGCCTAGAAGAACAGTTTATAATCTAGAGAGTAAGGGCTCATTCAGCAGGTGGTTCCGAGTACTGAGAAATTCAGGGGTCAAGAGGAAGTCAGACTTTGGAGCCTGTCCAGAATCGGCTGCATGACTTTGAACATAATTTATTACTTAAATATTCAGGCTGAAATTTCCTCTATATTAAAATCTGGACACAACAAGGCCCAACTCACGTGTGCAGTGAGGCGGATGTATGGCTTTCAGCACAGTTCCATATCTACATTCTACAAGCATCCAAAATGGAAACTGTAGGGGCAGGAGGGGCGTACAGGCTACGTGCTTACTGTGCTAGAGACAATTCATGGGCGCGGAAATATTTAAAACGAAGGTGGCCTAGAGGTGCAGTCAGGAAACTCTCCAGACCCTCTTGCCCTCCTGGGCGCTGCTCTCTGGAGCTCCCACAAAGAGGGGCCAGAGAAGAGCACCCTTCCCGGAAACCGCAAGAGCAAAACGACAGACACACCTTTCTGCAAGACAACTGATCACGCAAAAAAGGAGGACCCGCGGCGGGGACGTGGGTCTCCTCCCAAAGTTTTCGTCATGGCTGGGGTTCCCGCGACATCCTCCAGCCTCGCTGCCTCGGGTCCCCAACCTGCTCGGAGGAATCGGCTGGCGCGACCCCGCAGCTCAGAGGACACCCTATTTCTTACCGCTACCGTCGGCCGGGGCCCAAGCCGGAGCAGGGCTCGGAGCGGGGACAGGAGAGGGCGGCTGGGACTTGTCCAGGGCGGCCCGCTCGGTGCTGCGCCGCATGCTCCTGGGACTCCACGCCCGCGTGGCGGAGTTGTCATGACGACCGTGCGCGTGCGCGTGCGCATGCGCATGCTCAGTGCCCTGCGCAGCGCCTCCTGCTGGCTGTGGGATCCACTGCCATTACTCACATGACCCCTGAGCAGGTGGCAGGCAGCTGTGCATGCTATGGAGGTTCCTTTGTCACCATGTCTGGGTCCAGATCCCCTGGCTGGAGGTTAAAGACACACGGAGGGTGGGGGACCATCTCCTTTGCAGGGAGAAGTTTTGCAGATTTAGGGAGCACCGCTATTGGGCCTGGGACAGGACTACAAAGACAATTATGACACAGTCCCCTCCCCAAGGTGTGCACACACCTGCGGAGGCCAGATGATAGCACTAGCACGGATAGCTAAGGGAGAACGAAGGGGCATGTAGATCGGTCTTGTGGAAGGGAGCAGGCATAAGGGAAGGCTTTGTGGAGGAGGTGGCATCCAGACCTGTACAAGTGAACTGCCCGCACGTTCTGGAGCCGCGCAGGTACTTGTGTCTCTGGTTTATTGATATGATCTCTTCAGCCTGACTGCCGTGGATTATCTGGGAGCCTTCAATATTTCAGCAGTTTGTAGGCAGGAAACCAGACAGTTTATGCTATAGGACTGGACAGCATTAATCTGTCTGATGGCCAAATGACAAAAGTGTTGGTGACAGTTTATTCGAGACATAGTTTAATCAATGATAAATCTTTTCATTTCTTTAAATAAGAGAGAGCTACAACATCCCACAGCTCTTTTTGATGGGAGGTATTTAGTGACAAGGATCTGAACCATAAACTGTTATCTTGCCAGAAGCAGTAATATTAACTTTGGGGCTGGAAATGCACTGGCTCCACCTAGGAATGGGGCCTGTGTGCTGAGCCAGCAGGAAAGCCCTCATCCTACAAAGCACGTCAAATATGCTTCGATCAGCCTGGCCACCACACATCATAGTCTCTCCTTCTCTTCCTTCCCACTTAGGTTGTGTGTGTGTGTGTGTGTGTGTGTGCACGCGAGCGTGTGTATATTAATGATCAAGGACTTAGCCTTCTGTAATACAATATTAACATCTTAGGTTTATAAGATTTATAAAGCTGGCAGTGTGAGTCTGCCAATTTTGTTATTGTTCAAGATGGTCTTTTGCAATTCTAGGTCCTTGGCATTTTCATATACATTTTAGAATCAGCTTGTTAACGTCTAAAAAAAGGAAGAAAAAAAAAGTTTGCTGAGATTTGAATTGGAATTGAAACAATAGATCAATTTGGAAAGTACAGACATCCATAAACATGCTTTATCTCGCCCTTTGATTTCTTTCTGTGTTGCGGATTTAGTTCATGCAATTCACTGCAGTTTCAAACGTCTGGTTTAGGATTTAAGCCCCTCCCCCAGCCAGGCTTAAGGATCTAAGACCATGAGAGGACAGAATCTCTCTCTGCTTTATAGTCCATCCTGTCACCTTCCCTAAAGCCACTGGGTGGCCCCAGTCTAATGGGGGAGAACCAGCTGGTGGGCTCCTGCAGATTCCACAGTGCTGCTCACACACAGTTGTTAAAAGTTTGGCTGGTTGCTCCTTGTCCTTTGCCTATGACTTTGAAAGGCTTGCTTCTCTACCTGCCAGTCACCAAACTTGAAAACACTACCAGGCACACAAGTGTCCACTGGTCTCTACTGATTTAGGAAGGACTAGTCCATATCTCAGATTTAATCTCCTGGCCTTCTTTGCACCCACAACTCTCTGGTGGCTTTAAGGAAAAAATACAATATTTTAAAGTAGTATTTTTTCCTGGCTTTTTCTCAGTGTTAATGGTAAGAGCAATGATCTTTTGCAACCTTCTACATTTTACACAGAAATAGAACCAAAATAGGCTTTTTTTTTTAAATAGGAAATTCAACAATCTTTTCTTTGCGTATTAGTCATCCTGTTAGGTGACAGAGGAGTGCACCCCTTAATTCTTCTCCCAACATGAAATACAAAAACCTACATTTTATGTTTGTCATAATGTCAAGCACAAAGTCAACTGAATTTTAATTTTATCTCTGAAGGGTGCCAAATCTGATGGCAGATAAACTCTGATGTTTTTTCTGTCTTTTCACAATAGTTCAGATAATTTTCCATCAAAATAATGTCAAATGATATAAAATTAGACCATCCATCTAAAGTACAGCAGAGAAACGATCTACAGCAAAACTTTGATAGAACATTTTTCGTTGATGCTTCTAATCAGAACCTGGCTACCATTCCATTGGAGATCTTGGAATTAAAAGAATTAGAAGAAGTGCATCTGGAAAACAACCAGATTGAAGAAATCCCCGAGGATATTCAGCACTTAAAGAACGTCAAAATCCTGTATCTGAACAAGAACAAGCTGAGCAAGCTGTGCCCGGAGCTGGACGGAATGAGCAACCTGGAGGGGCTGGACCTGAGCGACAACCCCCTCCGCGCCTCCTCCCTGCAGGTGCTCTGCCGCGTGCGCTCGCTGCGCCAGCTCCGCCTCTACCGCGCCCGCCTGGAGGAGCTCCCCATCGAAATCTGCAAATTCCTGCACCATCTGGAGCTGCTCGGGCTGACGGGCAATCGCCTGAACTCTCTACCCCAGGAAATTGTGAACCAGGCCAAACTGAGGGAGATCTACCTGAAGCAAAACCAGTTTGAGGTCTTCCCGCCGGAGCTCTGTGTTCTCTACAATCTGGAGATCATTGACCTGGATGAGAACAAACTAACGGCCATCCCAGAAGAGATTGGGAACCTGACGAGGCTGCGCAAGGTCTACGTGGCTCATAACGACCTGCACTTTCTACCCGAGTCGCTGTGCCAGTGTAGCCACCTGTCGGTGCTGGATGTATCCCACAACCGCCTCCACACCCTCCCACACAGTCTGCAGGCGCTCTCGGAGATGACCGAGGTGGGGCTGAGCGGCAACCCTCTGGAGAAGGTGCCGTGTCTCGTCTGCAAGTGGACCTCGCTGCACCTGCTCTACCTGCACAACACGGGCCTGAGGGATCTGCGGCGGTCCTTCAAGCAGCTGGTCCACCTCTGCTTCCTCGATCTCAGCCAGAACCATTTGGAAAGCTGTCCGTTGCAGCTCTGTGCACTGAAGAACTTGGAAGTCCTGGCGCTGGATGATAATCAAATACAGCAGGTACGGATTCCCTTCCTGGCTGCCACTACGTTCTCCTCAAGGGCCCTTCCTCTCCTAAATCGGTGTGGTTGTGTCTAAACATCAGCACATTCTAAGACGTTATGGGCAAAAATCCAGGGTTAACAAATATATCCAACAACGTAATTGTTTAACATTATTCCCTTCGAAATAACAATAATATGTATGTCACTGGGCAAAGTGTTTTGCGTGGATTATCTAATTTAATCCACACAACGATTTTTTGACTTGGATAATATTATCCTCAATGACCTGTAAGGACAAGGAGGCACAGGGAACTTAACGAGCTTGTTAAGGCCACACACCTGTAATTGGTGGAGCCAGAGTGGCTCCCAGAGCCGATGGGCTCCAGGGTCTATATTCTTAACAAAGATCACCTCCCAACAGGATTTCCTTAGACAGAGATTTTTCTGACATTATACAACCTGAGGCCTTAATGTTCCACTCATGGGAAACTGCAAATACAGACTTATCCCTAGAGAAGTTTGTTCACATATGTGCAGGGTGGCATGTTCAGAAATGTTCATCATGGCATTGTTGGTAATCCTGAAGTACGGGAGACAATCTCAAGATCACTCAGTAGAGGAATGAGCAAAGAAATCATGGTATATTTATAAAATGGAATACTATACAGTAGTTTAAGTGAACTGGACCTATATGTGCCAATGTAGATAAATCTCAAAATTGTGATATTTCTTAAAAAGTAAAACACCAAATTGCAGAACACCATGGTGCCATTTATAAATATTTAATCACACAAAAATACATATGCACACAATAACATTTTATGGATACTTATATGTCATAAAAGTATAAGAATAGGGACTGGCAAAAACTCACTAAATTCCTAATAATGGCTGCCTCTGAAAAGAGGGAGGTTCCCAAGGAAATGAGCAGGAGATTGTAGAGACTTAACTTTAATGGCAGTATTTCATTTTATTAACAAAAGGTTTGGGCAGTGGGTACACACGCATTTATTACATTTTAATATTTGAAAGTTAAAAATAACAGATTTCTTTTAAAAGCAAAAGACAACTGTAGAGGGAGAAAAAGGGAGATTTGGAAAATTAACACCTGTAACCAAACAGTAGGTCTTTTTCTTTTCTGGCCATGGATACCAGTCTCATGTGTGTTCACCATACATTATAAAAGTCCTAGGCCTGAAAGGTATGTATTATTTTTAAAAATCCTTTACTTGATTTTCAATTTCTAGAACCTAGTGGGGAGTCTTTTGTTGTCCTAATTGACAAAGAGTTTTAAAATTGCCTTTCATGAAGTAAATGTTTTAATGGTAGTTTTAAGATTTAGGAAGAGAATCTGGGATTTAATCTCTACTTAGGTAGCAACCCACCTTGGAGGATTTTAGACTTTTCATGAGAAGCCCTCCACCTGTCCTCCCAACTAATCACATCCCACATATTCTACCACTGACATAAGAAATTCCGTTTACAGTGGACAAAGTCTGCCCTTCAGCATTTGGAGTGAAAGTCTCAATATACAAAGTGTCCTTGGGAAGAATAACACATTGACTTAATTCCTATTGAATCATGAGTGATACCCAATCCTTTCCTGTGAGGTATTTTAAGAGATTAGTGTGGAGGGACTCACACACAGATAGCTCATTTAAAATAAACCACATCCAATACAAAGTTTTACCACAAGTCAACAGCACTGGAATATGGACATGTTAAATACAGGGTTCAGCAGAAATAACGCCCTTTTTGAAGTTTACCAGCTCATAAAAAAAGGGGCATTACTTCTGCTGGGCCCCGTATTACATTGAACATGAAACTAAGTACCATTACCTATTATTCTCCAGTACTTATGACAGTGTTTTTTGGTTTTTGTTTGTTTTTTGTCTTCCCTTCTCAGTTTCCTCTTATGCTAATCTCTCCTGTGACCTCCCAATGCTTTTCTCTCCTTAATGACACCTGTCTTTTAAACCAGCTGCTTCTTTCACTCCCTTCAAAGATTTTCGTGATGGGTTTCTGACTTTTGAAGCCTGCCCAGTTGCTTTTTCTTACCTAGGTAGATAGTTGCAAAAATAGCTGACTTTCATCATATATGTAAATAGATTTTATTTGTATGATGCATTTCCATTAAAGAACACCCAACCTCAAAATGGCTACAGCTCAGTTATAGTGTCAACAATAATTGTCCTCACTTGATGCTCTGCAGGTTTTCTGTACATTAGATTTTTTTCCCACTGTAGTATGACTATGATGAGATTATTAGATCTTGAATATCCTGAAAAAATGACCCCGTTATACATTCAATGTGCTTTGAAAAAGAAAGGCTAAATCTATGAGCTAAGTAAACAAAAATAAGAGTGAAATTGCTAGGTTATAATGAAGTGATTAGATTGAAACCTCTTTTTCCATTATCTTGCACTGCCTTGATTGCAGATGCTTTGTGTTGAAGGGATCTAAGTGCCTGATGAAAAATTTTGAAATAGCCAAGAAGGAAAGCTTAAATATTAGTTTCTCTGGATATTGACTTGTTCTGGTTCTTTTAAAAGTAAATAAATAAAAAATTAAACATTTTATATCACTTTTAGGAAAATGAGCCCTTACCCTACACAATAAAAAGCGAAATGTCTTAGGGAAGAGTCCAGGTGTGTGAGACTTTTACTGATAGGTTATCCCTACTATGGGCATTCTTTTAACCTATTCATCAATAATTTATTTCACCCATCCATAGAGAAGTCCTGCCTAAACTGAACTGTAACCATGAAAAGTAGAGTGGCAGATTAAGGAAAGGAAGGGAGGAAAGCCCAAGATCTAAAGCAGGGAACCGTGAGGAAGGATTTCCCAGCTAGGAATAAAGCCAGATAAATGAACAGTGGTTCAAAGTAAGTTAAGAAGATGTTGAGATATATAGCTGAGCTTTTTCTTTTTCTCTTTTATTTTAATTACAAGAAAATAGACATCTCTGTACTATAATCAATAGGTGATTCCATCACACATTTTAAGAATTAGATTTTTCCATGTGGTTCCTGAGGGCCAGAAAGACCAATAGGTGGACATAATAGTGACACAGATTTTGGCTTGACAAAGAACGTAATCTGATAACTAGAGGTCTCCATCCAAGGTAATGAGCTTTTCATTCAAGGGGATGGTGTTTAACTATGGGCTGGATGGTTAGTTATGGAAAATATTCAACCACCACATTAAAGGGTTAGAATAGAGGATCTTTTTAAGACCTTCCAACCCTGAAGTCTGGGAGTCTGTAAAATCTGTAAAATGCCTACCTAAAATCTACACAGCGCACATAGCCTTGGTATGCACTGGAGGGAAGAAATAGGTCTAAATATAATAGTCTTCATTATTTGCTCCCGAGTTTTCAAGTCAAGTTTCAAAATTAGTGAGTTACAGCCTTTTAGATGAGAGATCATGTTACTAAATTAATCAGTTCTAATAACTGAATTAATTATGAATATTACAATTGTAATATTACACTAATACTGTAAGTTCTTTTTTTTCCAGCAGTGTCAGGTATTTGCTGCGTAGCAGTTAAGAAATTTGCGACAGAGTAGGTTACAAATTGCCACAATTTAAAGCAGTGTGTAAAAGGGAAGAGCAGAAATTCTCTGGGGAAAAGTGGAACTGCAGACTAGATCTACAAGTATAAATATTATATATGCAAACATATGTGCAAATTGTCATCCGTAGAGATTGCTAAATTGCTCTATTTTTTGTTTAACCATCTGCCTCAAAACTAAAAGCCCAATTTACTTTCTTATTGTTAGAAGTAATCTTGACCCAAAACTGATCTTTTTTGAATATTTCTAGTTACCTCCAGACTTCAGCTCACTTTCAAAACTGAAGACACTTGGGCTAACCGGGAATCAATTTTTTTCATTTCCGGAAGAAATCTTTTCTTTAGAGTCTTTAGAGAAATTATACATTGGACAAGATCATGGAGCCAAGCTCACTTATGTGCCAGAACACATTAGGAAACTACAGGTAAGCCTCCCCATGTGAGCAGGCAAAGAAGTACATGCCTCCTCAGTCCTTGAATTGGCTGATACTGAGAAACCATGGTGGTGCCCCCACAGGCTGCATGTGAAATCAAGCATACTAGATTTCCAGTTCCAAACAAGTAGTCATTATTCCACTGAGGCTTCCTGGACAACGCCCAGATTTACATCCAAAGATCATTTTATTGTACTTGCTATTGGACACGTCATGCCATACTCCTTTTCCTTTTACTGTGGCTTGGCACGCTTTATTAGCAGAAATTGAGGCATGCTGCTTTTTCCATTTATTTTCCACTTTTTATAAGTACCCCATGAAAATTCTACTATGTTGAAGTTAAAGTATACTGGTGACATGGCTGGGAGCCTGCATTTTGGATGGGGCAATATGGCCTGCCTCCCTGCATGGGTCAGGGCAAACTGTGGCTTATTGCATTGTTGTGCCAGGATTGCTGAAGAGGGGTCCACAGCACTGTGCTAAATCCTAGCGAAGCAACAAGATAACTTCATTCAAGTAGCCATACCTGTGTGTGTATTCCTTTTTATCTATGCATATAGATACTTTTTTCATGTTCCTGGTATTGCAGTCTTAACACTAAAGAAGTAAGTGTGGGCCTCTACAGAATCCCCAGTCATGGAACTAAGCAGTGGTATGTACCACACAGATACTTCTCACCTACGACACAGGGTTCTTATGCTTTAATTCTCCATTCTTTTGCCTTACGTTCCTAGAACTCCATTCGTCGTCTTGCTCCTTGCACATATCATGCTGCACCCTCCAAAATCTTAGCGTGAAATGCAAACAAATTTTTGCCCAGTGATTTGAAAATAGTTAACCCATCATTAGGCAATGTTGGAATGATATTTGAGAAAATTAAGTAGGGAAGGGGAATCAAGCATACGGTGATGAAAAGTGAGCTGATTCTGGGTGGTGAGCACATAATGCGATATATAGACAATGTAATGTAGAATTGTACACCTGGAGACAATGTAATTGATATCAATGAATGTCACCCCAATAAATTAAACAAAAAAAATATTTAGATCCTAAAAAAAAAAAACAAGAAAGAAAATTATACTTCTATGGCAACTGCCACCATTAATGAGCTATTGAAAGGGAGCAAAGACTATGTATAGTTAAATGACCCAAATTATTTTTCCATAAAGTTCTTGTGAAACAAACACTAAAGTCCTATGTTCTCTCTTGCCCACATAAATGGGAGCCACCTCTAATGGCTAACACAAAAATAATTTTTTGATGATGGTCCTTTACATGTTTTTCACTTTATTCCAATGCATAATGACCGTCATTGAAAGAACATGGGAACTCACAGGTGATTCTGGTTATTGTAATTCATTTATCAATGTGAGGATCATTGTGGTAGGTGCTTATGTTATTTATTTCAGGATCTTAAAGAGCTGCACATTGAGAACAACCATCTGGAGTACCTGCCAGAATCCTTAGGATCAATGCCTAACCTGGAAATTCTTGACTGCCGCCACAATCTGCTTAAGCAACTTCCAGATGCCATCTGCCAAGCACAAGGTGAGGAATCTTAGTAGATCCACAGCCTCATAGAATTTGAGGCCAGCTCTTCCTTGCGTTCCTGAAGGCCAGTCTTAGGCTAGTGATGTGGGGGAGGCCAGGTGCCTGACTAGTACAGCTAAGAGCCTCACAAAGGCAGTTAGATTATTTATTGAAAATTGAAAAGAAAAGCAAATAGTGACCACTAAGAATACTAGCATTTATCCACACAGTCATTACACCACGACCAAAAATTTACTGAATACCGACTACATGCCAGACTTTGGAGGTGGGTATCCTTCAGTAAATTTGTATTAGGTCAGTAAGGAAATATATTTACACCAGAGTAGTGAAATCAGCAAGGGGAGGGGTTTGAAGCTACATCATTAACATGAGAAGCCACACATGATTCCTGTTTAAATACCCAAACATTTTCCACTAGGCTAAACCATTCTTTATCTGTACATCCATCAATCTATTCACTCTCTTAAGCTTTTTCTGAGCTCCTACTGGGCCATTTCCTCCCCCCTCCC
>PVKE010004543.1:0-29050 GCA_004027555.1 Craseonycteris thonglongyai | reverse complement strand
TATTGGTCCCTGGAGGAATGAAATATTCTCAACAATTTTTAGTGCTAACTATATTCCTGTCTCTAATACTTATTTACACACTAGCTCCAACAACTTTGAGTTGTTATAAAGAAAAGAATTTGGGTTTGTCTCAGTAAATCTGATGCCTTTTGCCACATGGCACAGTAGGAAACAAACATTTCAAAGTGATTGGGTTAATGAATGCTCATTTTAATTTTGCTTGTTTTTAAGATAAACCTGTCATTTAAAAAATTGTTTCAGCTTTGAAAGAATTACTACTTGAGGACAACTTGCTCACCCATCTTCCGGAGAATTTAGAATGTCTAGTGAATCTAAAGGTTCTGACACTGATGGACAATCCCATGGAAGAACCCCCAATGGAAGTGTGCATCAAAGGCAAAGAGGCTGTATTGGCATATCTTAAAAAGAAAAAATATCTGAACATGGTAGCAACAAAGGTAAAATCAGCAAAAATTCTGGATAATCACAGTTGCTTTGTAGGGTCAGCAGCTGTGTTCCTGAGCAGACAGTTTTTGGAAGCGGTGCATATAGAAGTGGAAGCTCTGGTGATGGACAGCCTCTAAACTATCTAAGCCTGCACGCCCTTGGACAACCGTTGTGGACCAGGATATATGTCACACAACTGAAGGCTGCTAAACCTTAAGACAACAAAAAGCCCTATAAATTTCCAAAATGCCTCTAAAGGGCACTGTTCCCCCTGGAAAATCCTCACCCTAACTGATCTGCTTTCATTCCCCAGCTCATCTTTCCCATTTTCACTTCATGTGAGTCACAAATAGGATCCTTGGTGTGTTTCCAGGGCCCAAGCATGCTCCTGCTGCAAAGCCTTAAAACTGGCTCCTCCCTCTGCCCTCACTTAGTTCAGTCTCTGCTCAAATATCCTCATACTTGCCCTTGATTTACCTTATATAAAATAGCATACCCCCACGTACCTCACTCACTCACTCATTCATTCAACAAATACTTATTGAGCTTCTACTATGTGCCAAGCACTGTTCTAGGCAATGGAAATATATCAGTGAACAAAAGAAACAAATATTTCTTCATCTTGAAGTTTAGTGTGATGGGAACAAAAACATGAAATATAAAACAAAGTTACATACTATGTTATAAAGTGATAGTGGTATTGGAAAAAAGTTCAAGCTAAGGGAAGTGAAATTGCTAGAAGTTGTGTGTGTGTATGTTGTGGGGGGTTTATTTTAAATGAGACGGTCTAAGGATGGCTTCATTGGAATAATTACTGCCTTTGTTAGTCAGGCTACCATAACAACATACCATAAACTGAGCAGCTTAAACATTTTTTATTTAAAACATTTAAACAAATTTATTTTCTCACAATTTTGGAGTTTAGAGGTTCAAAATGTCCACTACTAGAAGAGGAATGTTCCTGAGTAGGTGGGAGGAATAGGATAAAATGAACAAACAAGCGAGGGCTGGCTGTAGGCAGAAGCACAGAAAGTCCAGGGACAATGAGGGAAGGCAGGGTAGAGGCACTCCCTCACCGTGCTATCATCTCCAGTGCACTTATTACCATCTGTCAAATTATATGATACACACATATGTTTATTGTTTCTTCTCCTCACTAGAATGTGAGCTCTACAAAATCAGTGACATCAATATTTAACTGCTGTTTCCCAAAGGTCTAGAACAGAGACTGTTGCATAAAAGCACTGAGTACTTTTTTAAAAATTTGCCTGGATGACTGGCGAGTTCAGAACAAAAAGTAAATAAATAAAATAAGGCTTAGAGTTCTAATCACATTCCATTCTCCACATACTTAAAACCACATCGAAGAACAAAGATATAACCATTCCCAGTCCATAGTGATACCAGCTGATGCTGTTTGGGTTTATCTTATTTTCAGATTCAGTCATGGTGGCGTGGAATGATGGTACGGAAAGGACTTGGGAGGTTTGAGGAACTGCTAAAATTGCGGAAGAGAGGAAAGAATTCTCCAAAAGATAAGAAAAAAAAGAAGAATGCAAAAGGAAAACCTGTAAAGGAAAAGAAAACATAATTCTATAAATTAATGACGAGGTAATGAACCCTCATGGATTAAGAAACAAAATGTATAGGAATTGGATGCCTACCACATGAAAATTATTCATAGAACTATGCTTATGTATAAAAATATTCTTTTATGAAATATTTATGGATAGAATGATATGCCTGGGAATTGCTTC
Organism: Craseonycteris thonglongyai; assembly: GCA_004027555.1. Classification (NCBI taxonomy): domain Eukaryota; kingdom Metazoa; phylum Chordata; class Mammalia; order Chiroptera; family Craseonycteridae; genus Craseonycteris; species Craseonycteris thonglongyai. The sequence goes on along the minus strand of PVKE010004543.1, from coordinate 26,846 downwards.
AGAATCATATCAGGGAGAAGTAAGTGTGGAAAATCAAATGAAACACGATTGGCCATAAGTTGATAACTGTAGAAGCATATGATAGGTACATGGAGGTTCTTTATACTATTCTGTCTGCTTTAAAAACTTTTAATTTTGAAATGATTATATCTTCACAGAAAGTTCCAAAGAAATGTACAGAGAGATTCATGCATCTGTTACCCTCCCTTAGTGTTGACATCTTGCATAACTGATACAATAACAAAACCAGAAATATCTACATTAGTATCATCAACAGGACTTATTCAGATTCCATCAGCTGTACATACACTCATTTGTGTGTGTGCATGCAGGTGTGCACATGTGTACGCATATAGATCAATGCAGTTTTGTCACATGTAGCATCATGTAGCCACCACCACTAACAAGATATGGAACTGTTCCATCACCACAAGTCTTTACTGTGTTATTCTGTTTAGTTAGACCTCTTGAGCTCTCTCTCCCAATTCCTAAACAGTTCTCCACCTCTGTAATTTTGTTATTTGTCAATAATGTTATGTAAATGGAATCCCTTACGTGACCTGGGGAAATCAGCTAACTGAAACCCATTATGGTTAAAGTGAAAGCTGCTTCTGTGAACTTGGTCAAAGCATTCTAGTTCCTCCTGTGAAGCTGGGAGGATCCATCTTTTCATTCCTATTTCAGTGATCTCTGGGAGTTTGGTCATGGCACATAGCAAATGTCTAAACCATTGTCCACAATCCCGAAACGTTGATGGCTGAAGGCTAATATCCAGCTCAGTTAATTCTTTGAGGAGCCACACGTTTTGGCAGAAGATGGCCCATCCTGCATCACAGATGCTGTCGTTATAGCTGAGGTCGAGCTTCCGCAGCTTGGCCAGATGGCCTGTCTGTATTACCGATGCTGAAAAGCAAAATCATTCCACATGCTAAAATACAAGAATATTTTCTATCACGGCTGTTCCCTACTTCCAATAACACAACACAGTAACTCCAGGATTAGTAATGACAAGATTGGTAATCAGTAATGATTTGTTATTAGCTAGCAGCTTTATACAAGGCATCTGAAATTATTTTAGTAACAAATTCCTCTCTGTACAGCCCATGCACAGCTTGAAAATGGATTTCTTTTTCCAAATCCCAACCCAAAGAATATTTTTTTGTCAAGTTCCTGCTCTTCACTCCATTGGGTCCCAACTCTTCCTGCAGTTGTCTAATTAAATGGGAAGAGTGAAGGCTCATTAGCTTTAACTGAGGACAATTAGTAAATAGCCTTTTTGCTGTTTAATTGTTCATTGCTCATTCATCCTATCATTTTTTAGTCAATTATTTAACTGAGCACTTTCCATGTGCAAAATATACCCCGATAATTTCTGATTCAATGAGAGAGCTCTCATACCCAGAACAGTTTTCCCTTAGAATAGCACATAGCACAGCACTACCCACAATGGTAGTTAATTAATAATAAGTAATGATGAAGCTAAGAGAAGGTAATTTCTGTAAGAGGGGGTAGCCAGATAGCCAAGGCAAACAGTACCTGCTTTCCTTTTCAGCCAAAACTCAGAACGGATTACAGAGTTCAAATGACTAGTGTAGTCTCTCAGAGTTGCCAGGGACCTTGAAGGTCTCTTCATTCAACCTCCAGATTGATGATCAGGGCAGAATCCCTTTCATGGTTTCTTTATGCTAACCAGCCCAAATCTGCCTGAAGCACCCTTTTAAGTTTGCCCCAACAGACTGTAGCAGCTCTCTCAGCCAGAGGAAGCCCTTCCTTTGAGCCCCAAACTGCCTTCTGGTGACTTTCCCCTCTTGCCCACCTCAGCCTGCCTGCTGTAAACCTCGGCTCCTTCCTCATGCCAGCCCTGCAGTGTTGGACAATTGTGAGATCCCCTCAAGTTTTCCCCCTTTAGGATGAAATGTGCCTTGGCCTTTCAGTCACTTCTCATACATCAGGGGCTTCCAAACCAAGCAGAGTGATCCATTCCCATCACTTTCACTTGCAACAAGTTGGATTCCGAGGTGCACTTGAGAGCGTAGCAGTGCATCCACTTAACAGCTGCACTTCACCCCTAGATGCCCATGTCAGTGGCTATTCCTTTCTGTCTTTCTGTCTTTCTGTCTTGCAGCATTACTCACCATATGCTCAAGACCTGACTGAGTGTTCAACATAATGTGCCTGCTCTTTCTCTTTAGAAAAATGCTCTATTATGTTGCCAGAATAGGAGAGTGAACCCCAGGCCCCATCATTAGCTTCAACAGTTATCTTCATTACACCACTCTTGGTTCTTCTGTCTATTCCCCACCCCTCTACTTTTAAAAAATATTTTAAAGCAAATCCCAGACATTGTTTTACCTTTTCTATACTGTTTAACTTTGCAATTATGTGAGTACCCTAGTTATTATATTTTACTATTTTATATGCATTGTATTTTTTTAAATCTAGGTAATCAGATCATAAGTCTTAGAAATACTGTTTTTGTAATTTACTATATAAAAAAAATCAGTGCTGTTGCTGATAAAAGAACAAAACATAAGCTATGAATGATTAACAAATTCTTAAAGATTATTTCTGTTAGAAAGAATCAAAGTAATATAAAGGTGATAATGGTTAAGACAAAACATACTAATACTTAAGACTGAGTAAAAATTGAAAGAAGTAAAAAGAAATTAAATTAAATTAAAAACCCTTGACAAAATGTAAAAGTATAAATTTGATCTGAGGAAAAACAAAACAGGGAGTAAAAATTAAGAAAACTTACATAATGGCCAAAGCTACTGATGAATAAAATTTGATTCAGACAAAAAAAAAAATTGAAGTATCAAATTTAATTATAGACTTTAAATGAAATAATATATATATGTTTAATGGTGTCCAATTCAGGGGCAAAAAGATAAAACCAAAAGCTTTGATTCTTTGAGAAGATTGATAATACTGATAATCCTCTGGTGGTAGTCAGAATTTTAAGGGGGTCCCCATATTTTCACCCTAATCCTCAGGACTGTGAATATGATGGATTTTTACTCCCATGAGTAGGTTATGTTTTATGGCACAGTTGATTTTTAGAAACGCAGATTATCCAAGTGGGGTTAACCCAATCACACGTGCTCTTTAAATGTAGAGAAATGTTTCCAACTAGCTGCAAAAGAGGAAAAAGGTCACAGAAAAAATTAGAAAGATTCGACGAGTGGGAAGCACTGACATCTTGTTTCTTGAAGGTGAGGGCTATGCACTGGGGGATGTGGGCAGCCTCCAGTAGCTGAGAGCAGCCCCCAGCTGGGAGCTAGCAAGAAAAACTGGAACCTCAGTTCCACAGCTGCAAGGAACTGAATTCTGCCAGTAACCATGAGCTTGAATGTAGAATTGTTCCCAGAGTCTCCAGATGAGAACTCAGCCCAGCTGATGCCTTAATGCCAGCCTTGTGATATCCTGAGTGGAAAACCCAGACAAGCTGTGCCAGACTTCTGACCTACTGAACTGTGAGCACATAAATGGGTATTTTTTAAGCCACAATTACACTGAAGGAGAGAACAAATACACTTTTAGTCAGGTTAGCCAAGAAAAAAGAGATAAAACACAAATTGCCAATATCAGTAATGAGGGAGGGCGTATCATTATAGACATTAGAAGGATACGAAAGCAACTTTCCCATCTCTCTTTGTTCTTTTCCTCTCGCATACAGGGTAGTGGGCTGGGCGAGAGAATGAGAGAAGCCAGCAGAGTGCAGACAGCCCACTCCACAAACTTGTTATAGTAGCATTTATGTATTTCTCAGCCATTTAACACAGATAAACCTTTCTGCCATTTTTATTAGTTTCCCGTTTCTTTTCAATGTGTCACTGAAGTTTTTGATTCTTGTGCTTTGAATCATAAGCCCTGTGGTTATTATTGCGTGATTTTTGCATAGTGCATGATTTGGGGCACACATGTTAGCAGAACTGACTGTATACACAGAGAACACAGGTGCAACTACCTGGAGTGGCTGGTGGCTGTTCTGGACCCCTCGTTTGGAGGAATGCTCATTGCTTCAGAGACCTGGCAGCCAATGACTGAATCGTGATGGGCAGATACCTTGTGGAGACAAGGTTAGATGGGAGACAGATGTATTCTTCAATTTACTGTTTGCAACGGGAAGTGGACATGTAGAGGTGCTTTTAAGGAATATTTAGATTGAGCATTATTTACAGCCTGGAATCCCACAGTGCAAAAGTTATTCCCTATTCAATTCTCTTTCCATCTTTCTAAATTGACGTGGAGATAGTGGCAGATTGGTGCTACAGAATGCCTTCAATCCCTCCCATCTCCATTATTCTAAGAGAGAAAGAGCCTTTACTCAAAGACTTCAGCAGGCAGCAGTCTAATAATGTCTGTGAGAAACCGTACCTGTATTTCAGTTATGGTGATGATCAGTTCCTATTTAAATAAAGCATTTACGTTAAAGAAAAAGTGAAGTAGTAGTGCAGGTATCATGTGGATAGAGCAAAATTTGTAAAGGTAGAATGTAGACAACGGAAGTCTGGTTAACACTGAGTTGGCTAGAGCAGTGCTCCCCAACCTTTTTGGAACCAGGGATTGGTTTCATGGAGGATGGTTTTTCCATTGGATATGACCCCTGGTTTCTAACAGGCCCCGGCCCAGGACCGGTCAGTGGCCCGGGGGGGTGGGGGCCCTTGGGGCTGGAGCACACCAAAGACTCTCGTGTATGGGGAGGTGTTGAGTTGGTTGGCCAGCAGGAAACTGCCCTTACCACATCTACGTCTATCTCCTTTATAAACACTTGCCACTGTCTTTGTGGTTTTATAAGCAGGTGCTGAGCAGAGGGCTTGGCCCCAGGCCCAGCTGCCTTCTCCCCCTCCCTCTCCCTGGGCTCTGCTTGCCAGGAATCCATAGATACAAACCCAGGAGAGTCACGTCCTCAGTCACCAGGGAACAGCTGCTCAGCCTCAGCACTTGGAAGGACGTTGAAGGCTTTAGTGTTTCCAGAAGCAGCTTCAGGTTGCCACCAACACATTTATTCCAAGAAAGGTTGAGTACTTCCAGAGCAGGGAGGTGAACAGAAGCTTCAGCTAAAATAATAGCAATAAGAATAGCAATAATTTAGGCTTCCTTCGAGGTCAGAATGCTGGAATTTGGGGAATCCAGGCTAGGGCAACATAGTAACGTAACTAAGGTTCAGAAAGTTGTAGGGACCATTCTCTCCAGCCTGAAATTCGTGGCCTCAGTTTATGTTGTCTATTTTTAGTTGGGAGAAATGTTGGACATTTTAGAAAAGTAAAACTCAATTAAATGGAATTCACTGTCAACTGGGATTTCTTTCCTTCACATTTAAGAAGAAAAAAGAGGCAAAGATTTTGGACAGCTCGTCAAGATTTTCAGGGTGTGCCCCAGTTTGGCATACTCCACTATATAGACATTGCTAAAATTCAGAGATAGGCCCAAACCTCCCTAGGACTTGGAACACCAAAATGTATTTGTGTTTACTTAACTGCAGTTACAGAGACAAAAAGAAGTACAATTTTTTTTTAAAGATTTATTTATTGTTTTTGACAGAGAGAGAGAGAGAGATACAGTCAGAGACAGAGAGAAGGGGGAGGGCCCCAAACAGTCTCCATAGTTGCACATCATTGGTTTTCCACATAGTTTCATTCCACAGGTGGGCGGGGCTGCACAGGGCAGGAACTGGGCCGGGGTCTCACCCCGGTGAGAACTGAACTGGGGGCACTCCCCAGTTCAGCATATGGGTCCGCACAGGCCGGGGCTGGGATTCGATCCTTGGTCCCCGGGACTGCAAAGTGAGCGCCTAACCCACTGAGCCATCCCGGCTTCCCCTATATTTTTTAAAGATCTTTAAAAGAACATTAAAATGTTTTCCTGCTTAATTCTCAATTTCCCCTAACATTAAATTAACCAGAATAACTAATTCATAAGCTATAGCAGTTGGTTACACTTTAAATTATTCTGCCTTCTTTCTAAAAAATAATATATGTTCAAGGGACAAATATATATTCTTTCATAAATGTAATATCTAATAAGAAAACAATCTTGGTCATATGGTATGGAGACCTATCAATAAGAAATGGAGGGGAAGCCGGGATGGCTCAGGGGGTTGAGCACTCGCTCGCAGCCCTGGGGTCCAAGGATCAAGTCCCAGTCCCTGCCCCAGCTGTTGTTCGATTCCTGCTGGAGTGGGCTTCCATGTGGGAGGCCTTGGGTTGAGCCCCAGCTCACTGGGGTGTGCCTCCCATTCGGGAGGCCCCCAGCCCAGTTCCCGCCCTGCACAGCCCCATGCCCACCTGTGTGGAATGAAACCATATACAAGAACTGATGATGTACAGCTGTGGAGACTGCTCTCGGCCCTCCCCCTTCTCTATCTGTCAAAAACAATAAAATAAATCTTTTTTTTTAATGGAGCTTTTTTTCTTTCTAAAAATAATTTAAATATATATTTACTTGATTTACTTTTTAATTCATATTGAATGATAGATTTATGTTAGATGACACAATTTAGTGTAGTGTCTACTTGATTATGATCCATTGATTATACAGCTGTAATTGGAAAGACTGTCTTCTGATGACAGAAGATACAAAATTAAAAACCAAGTTTTCTAAAAAAAATTCAATATTTTCCAACTAGGAAGTTGGAAACATCTATGCTATCCCCAAATGTATTTTTCGAGGAACTTTTCTAACTGGGCATTATTAGTATGAGCAGTTGAATGTGTTGTGGTGGTGGGGGTGGGAGTGGGGGTAATGGTGGTGTGTGTGTGTGTGTGTGTGTGTGTGTGTGTGTGTTTACCTAAACATTTTAAGGATCACAGACCCTTCTGAGAAGTCTATCTATCTATCTATCGCCTATCTATCTACTTACTACTTACTTCCTATGTGGAAATACCTAAAATGTACTCTGGATATGCAATGAAGAATAAATACAATCTTTGCCCTCAAGGTTACAATCTGGGAGAAATATGGACATTAATTATAAATTTTGATAAAGGCTATAAAAAAGATACAGGGACTTCCAATATCTTAGAAGGAAATGTTTACACCAAGACCTGAAGTCAGAGCTCCTCAGGAAGGAATAATGGTGGAGGGGGAAGGGGTAGAGGCTTCCAGGGAGGAGGAAGGCCTAGAGGCAGGAGAGAGCTTGGTGATATGAAGGAACTGAAAGAACTCAACTGAGACTGGGAGCAATGGGGAGAGTGGGGGAGAGGTTCTGGGGCCAGATCATCTGGGTCTTTTAGACCCCATGAAGGAATTCAGATTTTTCCAGAGGAGTTACAGGTAGCCATTGGGTAGTGATAAGATCCAATTTATTTGTTCATGCAATTTATAGACTCTCTCCCCATAATAATATCAACAGCTAACATTTATTGAGCATTTACTATGTGCCAGGCACCTTTCCATGAACTTTACATGAATTAACCCATTTAATTGTAACACCCTGTGAGATAGGATACTATGATTTCATTTTACAGTTTAGGGACAAAGAAACCAAAGCACAGTGAGGTTCAGTACATCAGGTCCCAAGAGCCAGTGACAGGATTTGATTTCAGGCAGTCTGATTCCAGGTGCTTTGGAGCCAGAAAATGTACCTTATACTCCCCATCCCTCACAAATCATTGCAATCAATTGTAGGGAGTTCCAGCCCCCTGCCTCAGGCATAACTACAGACTGGCTCTCTGACCTGGAGGAGAGGGTGTTCCATGTCCCCAGATTCAGAACTCCAGATCTGAAAGGTACATATCTGCTACTTTTCCTTATCCAGATGTGTGGATAGTGTCATGAGCAAAGCTGGGAGCAAAACATGGCAAGGACCAAACAAAATATTCAGCCTGAAAATAGGCTCTAGGGTACCTTAAATATAGGGATCTTAGAATTTGGGATAAATTCTATGAACATATGTTAATAAATAGCTCCTTTTTATAGAATACATTTATTTCATTAATAGCAGCCCTTGTCTGGCCCATAGTACAATTTGTAAGGAAATGACAACTGATGACACTTGGGAGGCCAGAGGGAAGAACAGTTTTCATCGTAATTCAGGAAGCACTAGAATCCATCTACTGGAGTTGTGTGCATGTGTGCAAAAAACAGTTACCCTACCAGGCCCGAGGCTGCTCACCCCAGAGAGGCCTATTGCAAGGATGGTCCTTGGCTGACATCCAGGAAATTGAAATTTGGAAGTATTCTTACCATTCCTAACTGATAAGGGTGGTTCACTGTGACGCACATGTCTGTGTACAAACACTATGATTTATGCTGAGCACCGGCTTTACTTCTGTGAGTCTGGAATGTTGGTATGTGCCAGGCAGAGGGTGCCTGGTAACCAGCACCAACCCCCTCAGCCCTCACACACAACCACCACCAAGTAAAAACCTTGTGCCTGAAGATTCAGGCAAGCCTCCCCAGTAGACAATATTGCACATGTGTCATTACAACTTACTGGGGGAAAGGTGTGTGTCCTGTGTGAATCTACTGGGAGAGGACTCTTGAAACCTTGTGCCTGGTTGCCCCCCCAACTTCTCCTCATGCACCTTTTCCCTTTGCTGATTTTGCTTTGTGTCTTTTCATTGTAATAAATTTCAACAGTGAGTATGACTATATGTGGTGAGCCCATCTAGTGCATCACTATGGTATTGGGGACCCCCCACCCCCACCAGGCTCCATGTGCCAAAGTGCTGGTTGCTTGGGTAGTAGTATATTTGGGAAAACACTGCAAAATCCCTTTGCTTCAAAATCTGTCTCTCTACTTGCTGGCAATGCTTTTGCCCCAGAATTGGCAGAATTGGCAGATCAGTAGATCCTTGATGTAAGCTGGGCTGTGTCCGTGACCTTCAGGCATGTCCAGAGTCCTGAGGGGACCACAAATCCTTCTGGGAAATGGATTCTAGGCAGTCAGCTAGGCTCACACACTAGTAATTGCCTCCCTTTGACTGTCCCAATTTATACTGGCCCGTGATTGAAATTACAAATTACTATGGACGTGGACCTCCAGAGTTGGTTATATGCACTTTAAATCTTACATGTACAAACACCAGAGTAATTCATGGGCCCTTCAGGGGTCACGTTTAAGAAAGCGTATTTCCTGAAAAGAAGATAAATTAGTACTTCACACCTTTGCCTATGGCTGAGTCTTGGAATGAAATTCACATGTAGGGAAAGAGAGGCCCCCTCCCCCCAGGTATCACTACCCATGCCTCCTGGGGAATTCTCTTACCGAGGGCAGTAAAAGGCTCCCTTTCCAAAGCACAGTTGTTGATTAGTAACGACTTCAGTGCTGGTAAGAAGCGAAGTCTGCTGAGTAGGTTTTCAGAAGAGCTGCCCAAGTTTTTGTTCGTGGACAAATCCAATTCTTGAAGATTCGAGAGTAAAGGGATAACCTGGGCTGTTAAAAGAGCAACAGTGACGTGTTTTAGGCACCATCTCACAGAGAGTCTTCTGGGTGTTTGGTTCCCACAATCTTCCTGACAAGCCCAGCTCTCGCCCGTCTGACCCTTTCCTCCCTAACCCACTCTTACACACCACACAAACCAGCCACCCTTCCCAGGATGCAGCCTGGCTTCTTCTACTTCTAAGCCTCCCTCTAAACTAGAAGTTACAAGCAAAGACTTTGGAGATGGAGAGAACTAGGTTCTAATCCTGGCTTTGCTGCTAAAGAACTGTGACTTCGGACAAGTTACTGAACTTCTCTGAACCTAAGTTTTCTCAGTAATAACACTTGTACTTCACTGGGGCATTGGGAAGGTAACACGACTTGGTGTATGTAAAGTGCTCGGTACAGTGTTTGGCAATGAAATCGAGCAGTCAGAACTGATAGCTGTTAGTAACACTGGAGTGGGGTTCCGAGGGCCATTCCTGTGAGGTTACCCCTGCTTCACCATCTTTCTGTTGCTTTTCCCACCTCCAGGCCTTTGCTCTGGCCCTTTCCAGTGTGGAGAATGCGTTATCCTGGGATCTCTGTGGAGCTGGCTCACCTCATTAAAGACTTTCAGGGCCACCTAAGGCACAGTAACTCCTTGGTTACGATCACATGACCCTATTTGATTTTCCTCATAGCACCCTATTATGTGATTTTTTTTGTTTTGTTTTGTGTATGTGTTTGTCTTCTGTCCTCCCTCGCTGAGTGTAGGGACTGCTTCAGAACCTGGAACATCGGACGTACAAACCTTTGTGGGAGGAGGGAAGGAGGACTAGAGAAGGAAAGATGAAGGGAAGGATGTAAAGATTTCGCCCTCTTCTAACCCCCACAGCACTTTGTATTTCACCATGCAATTTGAATTATTTATTGGTTTATTACTGCCCCTACCAGACTAAAACTCCTAGACTGTGAACTGTCCTAAGCCTATGGCACAGTACCTAGTACAATTAGATGATTAAACAATAGTTGTTGGCTGAATGATTTATAATTCCATTTCTTTGGAACTATCTGGAATGAGCAGATAAAAGACTTTAATTATTTGACATCATCATAAACTATTGTGTATTTAATACACAGTACATCAATTGAATGTTATCTTCATTTCTATCTTTTCAAAACTAGGCAGAAAGAGAACAATGCAATTTGCTACAGTTATTAAGTAATCATTAGCTTTCCAGGGCCATTTACCCATGTCGGTGACTGTGAGTCCAGATACGAGAGGCCAAGCCTACTGTTATACTAGTGGTAACAATTGAGGTCATTTAGCAGTTTAATCTTCCTCTGAGTAACAAGGCGAGCTGTAATATTCACATTATTTAGTTGTACCAAAGGAAATGCATTATCTCGAATCTGGTGGACTGATGACTCAGGAGTGTGTCCCCCAGGTATGACACTCATAAATAAAAGGGATAATAATACCTCATACAGCTCTACCTGGAGCTCAGAAAGGGATTGCTTTGTTCCTTTAAAAACTTCACAAAAGCCTTGAACATTTCTCATTTTTCCAAATTGAGGAATAAGAGCCTAAGAAATAACTTAGCAGGTTTCATAGATGGATATTAGACCTAAAAACATATTTGACTGTCTTCTTCCCACACTGGTCTAAAAACAACTTAAAAATTCTTTTCATTCTTGTTCAATGAGTCATTCATTCATTCAGTCGCATATTCAACAAGCATTTACTGGGTGCCAACTGGGTGCCAGCCCCTGTGCTTGAGCAAAGGAGAGATGCTGGAGGAGACACACAGCTACTGGGAAGTCTGTGACGGGGGAGGGCTCAAGGGCACAGGCCCTGGGGACAGGGCATGGCTGGTGTGTAAGAGGCACAGCGCAGGTGTGGCTAGCGTGGAGCGTCCATGAGGGAAGGGGCAGAGAATGAAGTCAGAGAGACAGAGGATGAGGGCGCCTGCTTGGACTCCCGTGATAATCTAGGCATGAGATAGATGACCATGGCCTGAGCCAGGGGACTAAATGGTGGGCTGTGATCAGATTCTGAATGTATTTTGAGGGTTTATTGTGTCTACAGATGGAATAAAACCCTTAATCTCAAGGCTATGCTTGCTGTTATGGGAAACTGCATTTATTCATCTCATGTTATTGTAATTACAGGACTATGTCTGGGCTAGAAAGTACCGGTAAGTGTAGTTACCTAACATTTTAATGTACACCTGTTATGCATTACCCCACTGATGTTTTCTGTGACTTCATTTGTATCTAAGTGGCTCAAGTTCACTTATTAGTCAGAAAGCCTCAACACCCTTCATAACGACTTTCTCTCTACATCCCTGTTGGTAATAAACTGGATGACACTAACAGATTCGTTTCTGAACAGCAGCGTAAGTTAAAAACTTTCTCCTTCAAGTGTCACGCTTACCAGTTACAGACATGTGTAGGAGGAATTTATACTCCCTAACATGGACTGGGCCCTAAATACAAGCCAAATATACTGGGCATTCACAGAATGTCTATGATCTGATCCTCCCAGTAATTTCATGAACACTACGCTCAAGGGAACATCTCAAATTTGCCAAGCTCCCACACATCTGCCAGGGCTCCAAAGCCCCTCCCCGGCTCTGCAGCACGTACTCAGGGACACCACGTCGCCTGCCGTCAGTGAGCACCGGTGAAGATCCAGGACTTCCAGGTGCTCCAACGTGGCCAGCTGAGCTAGCGAGTCTTCAAAACCTCCACCGAGCTCCTTGTTGCAGGAAAGGTCGAGTTTCCTCAGCTCACCCAAGTGTCTAAAAGCAGCATCTATAAGAAAAGTAAAAACCCCATTCTGCCACATTACAAGATGGTAGGAAGCGTGGGGCTGGATAGATGGCAGGTGTGTACAGGGAGACAGAAAATGCACCGTATTGACAGAAGCCAGGACAGAGGAATAACTGCAGACTTCCTGCCATCCAGCCCACTTTGGACCTGACATGGCTTCAAACTAATAAAGGTTTTGGTTGGGATTCTGCCATTGATGGATCTCCTATTACATGTGAGCTTTGGCGTTTTCATGAAATTCTAGACTCATTCAAACTGCCAGTGAGAAGGATATTTATTACAGGCCCTGTAAGTCAAAGGGAAAATATAATTTCATTTCATAATCTTCCTTACTATGGATGCTCTAGATAGGGAAATAAATTTTAACTCCAGACGCCACTAATGCCTCTTTTTATATTCTGTGCTATTTTTTTAGCATAAAATAGTGCTCACATTTTCAAAACAAAGAGGAAAACGGCACTGAAACTTTTCCTTTGCCCAGTATCTTTCTCAAACCTAAAATATCCTGGCCTTTTCAGACTCAGCCATTTTTAAAAGGTCATTTTTGTAATCATGAAAGTATAGGCTCACTGTAAAATAAAAATAACACAGAAAGAAGATGTAAATCACCTATCCTTTATTCCCCAACATAACCATGGTTTACGTTGCATTGTATTTCCTAACAGTTTAAATATTTCAAAAAATAAAATTGTATATATAGTTATAAAGTTATGTATAAAATAAGTTTATATATGTATATGTATATAAACTTCAGCCATTGCTAACTCACCCAATACTTTGACACTCTTTTGTGATAATCCACACGAATGCAACTTCAGTACTTTCAGATGTGAGGTACTTTTTAATCCCTGAGCGATGCTGTTTAGACTACCACTGATGTTTCTGTTAATAGAAAGATCAAGCACTTCAAGACTGTGCAGCATAGGTAGCAACTGACCTGGAAGGAAGAGAATCCAAACACAAAGACAAACTCAGGGTGTGCAAGCTGGGGCAGGCCAGAGGGGAGTGCAGCCCATGTGACCTGCGGATGGAGTGAGTCACACTTTCAAGTTCAGGTAAGAGAAAACACAGGCACCTCTGACTCCCAAGCTGCCAATCATGGGCATCTTCTTTTTTTTTTTTTTTTCCTGGAAGAGACTCTTACAAACTTTACTTACCTACAAATGCCCCATCTTCTGGCGTGAGAGCACAATCCACAAGCTCCAGCGTTTGGATCTTGCTTCCTTCTTGGAACTTCTGGAGGATCACAGACAAGTTTCCTCCCACTTTACTGTTCCAGGACAAGTTCAGCTCTTCAAGTTCTGGTATCTCTTTAAGTGCTTCTCCTGTTACAAAATGACCCGAAGATTGATCACTAATCTGCAAAGCAGGGAATTCATTTCAAAATCAGTCCAACCACTGTTTTAAAGTACTGAGGCTTGGCAGAACGCTGGCTCAGGGCCAAGGAGCAGAGAGAAGAGGACAGTCCCGCCCACTCCCACCCAGCAGGGGGAGCATCTACAGGCACAGTCTACCTAGTCCCTCCAAAGGTCTGAAGCCATGCTATGTGTAATTATTGTAAAAATTTATTGTAAAAAAAAAAAAAATCCACTTGTCAGGAGGGTGGTTTTACTGAGTTTTTGTCTGCAGTGCTCATGGTACTGGAATGCTATACATTTGCCATCTCCCACTAAGCATTTATAACAGGTGTAGTAATGTGGAAATGCCTCCTGATTTGTGTTCTCTTATCAGTACATTTATTCTCCCTCTATCCCATCTGCCATTAAGGCTAAAGAAAGTGCCTTCTGAAGGGAAAGGATGGACGCAGAAGTCATTTCAGAGGCAAAAGGCTAAGAGAGGGAAAAGGACAAGCCATCAACGAGACAAAGGGGCATGGTCTCTCCTGGACCAGATAAGTTTGGAGTGGGTCCCAGGGCAGAAATTCCATTTTGGGGGTTTCTTAATGATAGAGGATCATGGAAAAGATTAGATTAATCAAATAAAATAAAGAAACTACATTTTCTTCTCATGCCTGAGTAACAGTGTGTTAAATATGCAACTCTTTTACACAATGACCACCTGTTAACCAGTGGGGCTAAACTGCTCATGAAAACCACAGAAAGGTGATTTTGGATGAGAGAGTAGGGGCAGGAGGAATGAACAATTGTTGAGCACTTATTATGTGCTAGGTATGTAGTAGGTGCTTTACAGAAATTATTTAATCCTCACAACAATGTTTAGAGGTGGCTACCCATCCCCATTCCAGATGTAAGAAATCTGAGGCTCAGAAAGGTTAACTAAATTGTCCATGGTCACAACACTAGTTAGAAGTGGGACTAGGATTTGAACCAGGATCTGGACAGTTCTGAGATATATAATGTTTTTCTTCAGCCATAAGAAGAGTGGGCCAGAAATGATCAGGTGGCCCCCATTTTCTACAAAGGGGCATCTGGATTTCAACTAGGTCTTTCAAGTCTGTCATCTTAGACTTGCCAATTACAGAGGAGACACTGGCAGGAATTAAGTTGTCTTTACAGAAATCTCTGCAGAGATGTAAATGATCAAAATATAATATACCATCAAAAGAAACTTCAGACCAAAAGAAGAATAAAAAAGTATTAATGACTTCTAAAACCAACAAGCATTTTAATAAAGCAATTGGGTGAGAAGCATGACAGATTTCATCTCATGTTCTATGTTACCCTGTGGTCAGCATATAAACTATCAATTTAGGTTCTACTTCTATTTTTTTTTTATTGTTAAATTTATTGGTCTACTTCTATTTAAAGATTTATTTTTATTGTTTTTTTGACAGAGAGAGACAGAGAGAAGGGGGAGGGCCCAGAGCAGTCTCCATAGTTGACAGCATTGGTTTTCCATATAGTTTCACTCCACAGGTGGGCGCGGGGCTTTGCAGGGCAGGAACTGGGCCAGGAGCCTCTCACATGGGCTCCAGCAAGAACTGAACTGGGGGCACTCCCCAGTTCAGCATGTGGGTCTGCCTGGGATGGGGCCAGGATTCGATCCTCGGTCCCCGGGGCGGCAAAGAGAGCGCTTAACCCTCTGAGCCATCCCAGCTTCCCCTGCTTCTATTTAAACCATTTGTTTTAGTTGAAAAGTCTTGTTTTGATCAATTTTTTAGAGTGGGAGTAGAAAAACAGAAGAAATTATTTTGGAATTGGAAAAGAACTTTATTATTACCTATCCCAACTCCTCTATCTTTGCGAATGAGGTAGCAGACCCAGAGGGAGCAAGTTTTCCAATTATCTCCATTAAACTTCATGAGAGCAGGTGCCTGGTCAGATTTGTTCCCTCTCTATCCCAGGGCTGAGCACAATGCTAAGTACGGGCTGCCTCGCTCTTTGGAAGTTACGCTAGTGCTCAACACTGCACTGCAGTGAGTGCAGTACTTGCATCCATGAACACCCGCAGTGGTGGGGACCCAGACAGTTTGCCCTTGAGGGTCAGGCTGCCAAGGTGCTTTCAGTGAACTATGTCACAGGAAGTATTCATCATACCCAGTGCTCGAACATCATCCGTGGTAAGCCTGCAACTACTCAGCCTCAGGCTTTTTAACTTGCTGACAAGATGCATTTGCTCAGTGATTGAATGGAGGGTTCCACCTACGAAATCATTCCAGGAAATATCCAGTTTTTCCAAGTCTGGGAGAGAAGGCAGCAAAGTAACTAGACATGAACAAAAGAAAATAGTGATTTGCATATGTAATGTGTGATGTGTAGTAAAAAGAATTCATTGCCTATATGCACAGAGTGGGCATGTGGACTTTCCACAAAGCAGAGGTCTCTCAGCCTTGCAACTGGAGAGACTGTGACATTTATGCTTCCTATTTCTTGGGGTGGTTTTCCATCTGTCAGATAACTCCACTTTGAAAATGCAGTGGTGTCTCCATAAGGTTTCACAGGCCTTCCTTCAGTTAACGGAAGTGATCGTTCTATTGTCACTACCACTTTCACTGTAAAGTGCATGCTAGTACTTTTACTTTACAAAACCCGCTGATAACTGCACCCTTCATCCTATCGGGTCCTCAAACGCATGGCCTGGGGCCTACTCTGTGGGCCTAGATTGCTGAGATTTCGGGTGCCTGTTACCTTTTCTTTTGTTATCTCAATTACCTGGGTATCGCTCTCCACCTTAAAAAAGCTCCTGTTATACTTAAATGGAACAGCATGTGGAGGGTCAGGTGGGCACAAAACCTGATTGGAACCTTCTCTGAGTCTGTGCCATCGCTCATTAGAAGTGAACTTACTCCCCTGTGAAAAAGGTTCTTAAAGGCCCTCTTTATCGCCTGAAGCAACAAGACTTGAGCGTGGAAGTGCCAACACGGAGCGGGTAAGGCGGCTTTGCTTTTAACTGCCTGTCTTGAACTTGAAATGGTGGCAGCAGTAAGAAGCAGCATGCTGAGCTTCTACAGCTACAGGCACAGTGACTCCTGCCCCTCCAAAATCGTGAGGCCTTGCTTAGGAGCCAAACATTGTTTTCCTTTCACTAGCATTCACAGCACATTAGCGATTTCATCTTGTTCACCATGATCCTAACTTTACAAAGTGTAAGTCTATTGAACACATTAAGGGGTCCTGGCGCCCACTCTCAGAGATTCCAATTCAAGCGGTTTGGGTTGGACTCAAGGGCCTGCGTGTCCGCGGTCTGACACGTGATTCTGGCGCACAGGCGGTTGAGAACCACAGGCACATTTCAAGTTCCCCCTCAGGGAACTGTCCGAATATAATGGCAGGGGTTTTCATTAAAGTAGTCAAGGACCCCTCATCCAAAATGCAGCTCTTCTGAGTCCTCTCTGTGGGTAGACACATCTCATCTGATTACAGGCTTGACTGAAAGTATCTGAGAAAAAAGAAGGAAAACGGGGACAATGGCGGTGTGGGCAGGCGGTTCTTCATAATTAAACTCCAGTTTAGGTGTAACAAAGGGTAGGGATATAATACTTTTGTGTGCAAAAGGTATCAGCAATCAATGCTGGTGGTTATATTTTTCATCCCACAGAGAATCAAACAACGCAATAGCCCTTAAAAGTCCCATGAAGGTTCAGTTTTATGGCTGGGTTTCGTGAGTTTATAGCACGTGCAAGAACAGGTGCTCTTCAGGGAGCAAGAGGTAACCAGTAGGGAGGTAAAACTGCTCAGGAAAAGCAAACAAATGAATCTTCCTCCTACACTCAGTTCAAATCTTTGAAAGTGGAGGAAGGATAAATTAACCTGTTTTAAAAAGGATTGGTGTTGCTGAGTCGTCTAAGGCCACCGTGCAGAGGGTTCCCAAGTAATGAGTGCATGTAGCCTGCTCATCTCAACCCAAAGCCCCTACATTCTTCCCTGCAAAGTCAGCTGCATACAGACCCATGTCCCTCACATCCGCTGTTGATAATCTGCAGTTATTCAGATCGAGACACTTGTCGGCTGCCTTTTTGACCAGCTTCTGCAGGAACTGCTCATTTTTCTCCAATCTGGATCCCAATTCCATTTCTGAAGTGTGAGGCTTAGCTAGAATAAAGAATTTGCTGTTAATGACAGATAGTATGAAAGATGCATAATGAACACAATAAAATAAGTAAAAAGACTGACAACAACCTTGACCTGGTCCCTTGTGAAAAACTCAATTCAGAAGAGAAAGCATTTACCAGGGACAAAAATCCTGTTTCTGCTTCTAGGTGCTCTAAGCTGACCACCCACGGGATCCTTTTCTGACAAAGGAGCCTGAGGAACTCAGTGGCTTTTCTTTAATGGCTTGGCCTGGGCTTCTCAGCTGTAGGTTGAGCTGTGCTCCTGACAAAGAGGTTCACTTGTTAGCACAGCATTTAAGAAGAATGCTGCTGGAAGGAACTGCTGGCAGGTATGAGTGTGTGCGTGCGTGCGTGTGTGGAAGCACAGGTTTTTGCCTCCTAACTAAACAGGCGAAGAAGGGGAGGCATTGCAATCACTGCGGATGGGCTACAGAGGGAGAGAGGGAAATGCTTGCTGTGCATTTCCTCACCATACAATTGACAAATCCTGAGAGATTAATGACTGGGCAAACTTTGGTATTTACTCAACTCCTGCCAGAGAATACATTCAGAAAGTTTCCTTTGTCCTTCTTGTTATTAGCGACTACTTTTTGTGGCACCCTTATCAAGTTCCTCTGTAGTAACACTATACAAACATGATATCACTAAAATAATTTTTTAAGCTATAATTTTATTGAGCACCTATTATGTACCCGGTGCTTCACTTACTGTTTGTGCCAGCATCTGACACATACAAAACACATCATGCCGGGGGAAGCCAGGATGGCTCAGTGGGTTGAGCGCTCGCTTTGCAGCGCCGGGGACCGAAGTTCAAATCCCGGCCTGGCCCGTGCGGAACCATATGCTGAACTGGGAGCTCCCCCAGTTCAGTTCTCTCTCTGTCTCTGTATCTCTCTCTCTCTCTTTCTCAAAAACAATAAAAATAAATAAATAAATCTTTTTAAAAAACACATCATGCCTTTGTAAGGAAAAATAACTATGCATGTACTGACAGTGACTTTAAATGGAAATATAAAATTTAAAACATATACAAAGAGCTTTTAAAATATATATTTCAAAGGGGGATGCCAGGATAGCTCAGGGGTTGAGTGCTCCCCTTGCAGTCGTGAGGTCCGGGATTCAATTCCTGGCCTCAGCCCCATGCAAACAAACCCATATGCTAAACTGCCACACAACTGGTAACCTCCAGGATGGCTCCGCGGAAAGGTTCCTAGGCAGCCCTAGGTGGATACCTGTGAAACCATGTTACAACTAATTATGTACAACTAATGATGTACAACTATGGAGACGGCTCCAGGCCCTCCCCCATTCTCCCTCTCACACATTCTCTTAAACAATAAAGATAAATCTTTTAAAATATATTTAAAACCTATAAAAGAGTATACTGGCATCCAATAGGAAAGTATAAGTTATAAATGTGCAGTAATATTCTTGTAACCCTGACAAAAAAAGGATAAAACCACATCGCTAAATATATATATATGAAAATTAAAAGATAGTAGGATGACTGCAGTAATAAATTTACACTAAAGTATTAGCATGATAATAAAAACTCTACCTCTCCTCTACGGGGTTCCTTGTGACTTGTTATTTTTAAGATCACCACCTATAGGCTGTACAGCTTTGCCGGGATGGTTGGTGTTGCCATGTTCCACCAGTAGGAGACAGCACCACCCACCGTTTTACCTCTTCACACTGGTCTTCAATTTTCATCATGGCACGTTGGATACAACTTATTTTATTTTGGATAGGGTTGTTAGATTTAGGAAAAACAAAAACAACACGTCCAATTAAATTTAAACTCTAGGTAAACAAGAAATTGTTTTGTAAAAGTATGTCCCAAATATTACACTTATTTTATCTGGCAAGCCTAATTTGGGGTGGAACAGAGAACTGTGGAAAGATAGTGGGGAGGGACTACCTCTTACATGCCAATGAGTACAGAACATTTTGTGCAAAATCAATGAAAGGAGACACAATTACACTATTTCATAGATTTGGAAACTAAGATTCAGAGAGACTGTTCATTACTACATAGCAGAGTCAGAATTTGAACCCAGAACAGCCTATTCCAAACCCTTGTACATGTGTGTTTTAAAATTTTTGTGTTTAAAGAAATCTCTCTGCATGGTATCTCATTGCTTTTTCTCTTTAATTTTTTAAGCCTTTTATCTTCGTAATCTCAGCTTACAATCATGCTCAAGTTCCAGCCCCACCAAATCTTCTTTTTCTTTGTTCTGTCCACAAGCCACAATCATTTTCTTTATTGTCAAATATTTGGAAAAAGTTGTTTGTGCTCGTTTCCTTCACTTCTTCATGACACTACCAATTAACCTTCTACATTCTGGTTGCCACACTCACCTATCCAAATAAATGATTTCTCAGAAGTCACCAACAATCAGCTACCAATCGACAGATTCTCTTCTCAGACCACAACCTACTTAGGGGCTCTATGTTTGATATGACTGGGAAGTCCAAGAGAGCACGGTTGGAAGACCTGGTTGAAATCATGGGTCTATTGGGTGAGGAAATCATTTAACCTCTCTGAGCCTTGGTTTACCCATCTGTATAATGGAGACTATAATTCCTGCCTGGTTCCTTTCTCAAGAGCATAGTGACTTAAATGTGCTGGGGCCTCCCAGGGAGATGGGACTCTGCAATCCCTTTTACATGAGAGTTACTTGGTAAATATTTCTTGAATGCACAAATAATTAAATGCATGAACATTAGCTTTACAATTTCTCAATTACCCAAATAAATCCACATGACAAGTCTTTATCAAAACATCTATGTATAAATATGAGTACCAATTTATGAGACCCCTGGACATCTCACAGACGTGTATTTAATTTTTTAAAAATCTGTGAAACTCCTTCTTTGAAGGATATCTGCTGTCACAGTTCAATGTACTACAACACCGGTAAGTCAGAGCAGCTGCTGGTTGGCTGGGGTGGGAGGCGGTGCCTGTGATCACACATGGTCAGTTCTGTGGAGTGATTCTGGCCTTTTCCTGGCTGCTTTACTGCTGAACCTTGCAAACTCTTGCTTCCTCAGGGATTTTGTGAGCTAAACAATGTCGTCTCATTAACTTCGTTTCCAACTTAAATCTGTAAGGGCTGGTTTCTGCTGTTTATGACCAGGAATCTCAGTGTTTTCATAAAACATTCTTCGATGATTGTAACATGGGTGGTGCTATACAGGGAACCAAGATAACAAGTTTCTGTTTTTAAGGAGTCACCTGTCTAATACAGGAGACACACAGGAAGCCACGATCACCATACAGAGAAGTGCAATGGTAGAGGCGAGCAGAAGTGCATGGTAGCACCCAGCAGTGACGTCAGTACGTCGGTCCGATGGGTGGGTCTTGGCAAGCTCCCAAGAGAAAGTGATGCATGAATTGCACTTTACAGAATGAGTGAGAGTCAGTCAGCCTGGTGGGTGCATGTGAGGGAGTGATAAAGAGTGGAGGGGCGCAGAGGGAGGATGGTGACACAAAGGGACGTCTTTCTGGGCATAGGGAACCACTTGGAGAACGTGGCCAGTTTAGGAAATTTCGAATAAATCAGAACGTCAGGAGTAGAAGATGAGTGTGAGAGTGGCAGAAGGCAAAGGTCATGAAGAGATAGGCACTGACCACGAACACCTTGAAGACCATGCTTGGGAGTGTAGACTTTCTTTTCAAGGCAAGAGGGACTTGGTAAAGGACTTTCAGCAGGTGAGAGACACCATCCCATCTGTGGTTTAGGAAGAGCATCAGGTGACAGTGTGGAGACAGGTTGGCAAGAGAGCGAGACTAGACACAGAGAAACCAGTTAGGAAGCTTCGTAGTGGTCCAGGCAAGAGACAATGAGACCGGGGCGGGGGCTGGTTAACGTGACTCCAGGAGCCATTTAATTTTGAGAGAGATGGCAATAGAGAAGCCATGAATGGCTTGAGCTGAGCCGCGGTGTTGCCCAGCAGGGATAACCAGCACACTGGTCTTGCACTGTTAATTTAATTGTTACAGCTACTCATTAACCACATTCCTGAAACTCCAAAGCATGCTTTAGAACACATATGAATAATTTTCGCATAGACTATCTACCTTTAAAGGTACACTTTAACTTCCTATTTACAAAAATATACTTAGGATACATTGAATCTACTTACAGGTAACATGATATTTGGGGTATTTAATGAAGTTAATGCAAATAATCTGATGGAAATGAGGGTAGGTATAAATGAAACAAGATTGGCCATGGGTTAACAATTGTTAGAAAGATGTGATCGTGGGGACTCGTATTATTATCTCTACTTCTGTCTGTTTGCATAAAAAGTTTTAAAAATACATTTAATCTAATAGGTAATATATTGATGACATTGTATGTGGCACATAGCTTTGGAGGGAGATTTGGCAATATTTATTTTTATAACCCTTGAATTTGTAATCTCTGTTATGGGAATTTACACTGAAAAAAAAAGAGCTGAAATATCATGAAACAGGGAGTAAAAAAGAGAGAAAGCTGAAGATATTCATGGAAGGGCAGAAAAAGGACATAATACTATCATGTGCATGCCATGGAATATTATGCAGCTGTTAAAATTGTGCTTAGAAACATCATGAGGCAATGTGAGAATTGAACAGTATCATAACAGAAGTAGGATCACTGCTCGATGTAAGCTCAAGAGGGATTTGTAAGTTATTATAACTGCAAAAGATGCCCCTCTGGCCCCCAGCCACGTCTTTGACTTGTGTCCTACAACTCTCTCCCTCTCACCTCTCACCTGCTTCAGCATCCCAAACCCCCTGGCTCCCTTCAAAGACACCAGGCTCAAACTTTCTGGGCCATTGCGTTTATAGTTCCCTTTGTCTGGAAGGCTATTCCCACAAATAACTACGTGGCTGGCTTTATTCATTCATTCTATGTGGCTGACTTTATTCTGATTTCTGCTCTAGTGCCACCAAATGAGAGACTCCTTTCCACCAACCCCATCTAAATAGCACCTATGTCCTATCATTCATTCTCCGCTCAGCCTGCTTCATTTACCAACATTGACATTGTATCTGCATTTGGTTCTTTGCTTATGTAAGGTCCTGTTTTTTCATGTCTGTATTTTAAATACCTACAAAATACAGCAGTAGGCATATAATAGTCACTCAATCAATGGTTGTTGACCAGCTAGGAGAACATAAACACATGCACGTGAATGAAAGTTTGAAACAAGGCTTAAAGAAATGATCGTTTGTGTTAGAATGAAAGGAAATTAGTACTTTTCTCTACATCTTTCTGTAGTTTTATAATACTTTTGATCATTTAAAAGTAAAATTAACAAATTATATAAAGTATTTATGTAGCATAATAAATGTTTAAACAGAGGCTCATATTAGGTTTAGTTTAGCCTGGTGATCTCATTAAGGGAAAACATTATTCTAACAAATAAAGAAATAACAGCGGTCAGAAGTTTACCAGTGTCTAAGGAAGCAGGCATCTGCATCTCATCGCTGGGCTGGAAGTCAGTTGTTTTAAGGTCCTTGCTCTCTTCGCTGCTTTCAGCTTTAATGGACCTGGGTTTTGACCCCCTGAGGAATTTGTTGACAAATGAAGTCTGGGGTTTAGTTTCTCCATTTGAGGAATTCTTCTTCCTTGTTTGACTCATGGTCAAATTGAAAAAGAGTCTTTCTGAATAGGACATTTTCCTGTTTTCTGTTTTCTAGGATTTCTGAGAAGAAAATAAGACTCTGTCAAGCCTGGGTGAAACCAGAACTTTCCTACATGAGTTTTTATTTCCCCCTTGTTCTTCTGTTTTTATTACTGGTAATGTTTAACACAAAAATAAGAATGATGTAACTCAGGATCCGGGAAACAACAGATGGTAGGTAACAGATGCAAACCAAAAGCAAGTTTGAGTTTTTAACTTTGCCCTATTTTAATTGTGTGAGATATAGGTCATTAAACACCACGGTGGCAAGTGCATCAAATGTGTCTGTCAAGACATTTTAAATTTCAAGAGTAACCTTCTAACACAGTAGTAAGAGAGGACTTAGCATGTCTGAGCTTCTGGACCTTTGCAAAATTGTCACCCAGAGGAGTTTGCCTTCAGGGACCTCAGCCTCTTCTCTTTGCCTATTGCTTCTTTCTCTCTTGACATTTTTACTCTGCCTCAGCCCTGCACCACCTCCCCATTAAGAACACATTGGCAGAAAGAATTCACTTATCCCCTAAACAGAACCTACTGCGAGCCAGATATTATTCTAGATGCCAAGGTTTCAATGGAGAACAAGACACAGCTTACGTCTTAACCTGGTAGGAAGACAATTGTAAACTAGTGATTGCACTGGGATAAGGGCCACCAGGGAGGAGAGACCCAAGTAGTTCGGGAACCCACAGTTAGAGAACAGACTTTGAGCAGTTAGTGAGGTTGCCTGGGTTTTGAAGAACTGAAAGTTGGCTCAAAAGAGAGGAGAAAGTGTCCCAGGAAGAAAAAAAAACAAAAACAACCCAGCAGGCTCAAGTTTCCAGGCAGGAAGAGACGTCTGGTTGGCTCCAGGAGTTAATGATGGTTTGCCTGGAGCAAGGGCTGTGGGAGGGCACAGGGGTTAGGGAGAGTCTGCTGTGATTTTAGGCTAAAATGTCACGAGGCTCACTCTTATCTTTCCTGGGATTTGCTTACATTTTAAGGGGTGGGGGCGGGGGAGTGTTAAAGACTTAAACTAAAGGAAAGAGACTGTAAAGGAAATTTTTAATTCTGTTAATAGAATTTAGATCCTGTCCTTGGGCCTGGGCCCATAGGTATTTCTGTAATTACAATGTTCATGACTTCCTTCCTATAAAATAGGTTTTTCTGTAACATTGTGTTCTAGAATAGCTCAAGAAACATTTTGCACAGGAGACCCTAAAAATGACTTCACAGAACCCACCTTTACACCCTGGGAATAGAATGTTCTATACACCTATAATAGTATTGTAGGAGTCACAATTGGCCTCTCTCTCTCTCTCTCTCTCTCTCTCTCTCTCTCTCTCTCTCTCTCTCTCTCTCTCTCTCTCTCTCTCTCTCTCTCTCTTATTTATTTATTTATTTTTAATTTTCTTCTCCAATTAGAGCAGGGTCCAGACTAGGTTTACCCAGGAAGAGACAGCAATAGAACTGGACCGCTTCCCTAGGCCACAGTCCCATGGCTGACCAGAGCCTCAGTGGGTTAGATGGTAAAGAAAGACCTGTAGCTCATGAACCCAGCCACAACCTGCAGCTCTGCCTGCCCCACCCTGATTCCACCACCATCCATAGGCCCTTCTCCTCTTTTGCCCCCACCCAAGACTTACCTCCATGGTTATTTTCACTCAATTTCACCTCTTGGAGATTTATACAGAACCATTCTCTGGAGAGCCATCCCAGGAAAAGGTTTCACTTTCCCTGCTCCCCTAAAAGCCCTGACTCCAACTCCCAGGTCTTAAGAAAACACTGCTGGATGGTGCTCCAGGATGTGGTCATTTACCCAAGTGAAACCCCACCCAGCTTGGGAGGTCCTGCCAGGTTCTCCTGCAGATGAATCCACTGTGGGGCAGAATGGGAAGGGCCAGGCAGCCCAGAAAGGCAATAAACAGCCAGAACTCAAGGGAACAGGAGGAAACACAGGAACGGTGTGGGAACTGGGAAACAGGAGGGAGAGAAAAACACATGAGTAAGAAACAACTGAGAGGCTAACAGGGAATCAGAAAAGGAGCAAATAAAGGGTGTCCCAAAATTCATGCAGGATTTGCAATTTTCATACAAAATTACTTCTTGCATGAATTTTGGGACACCCTTATTCAGAAGACAGACATGAGTGTCAAGAGGAAAGCAACAGCATATTTCTGAATATTCAGTACTTTAGTAGGTTACCATGCTCACGCACAAAAATTCTTTTTCAAAACATGTTTGGGAAATTTCTCTTTATATACCAACTTCAACAAGTACTCAGGTTTCTCATATACCAATTCAAGCTCTAAGACTGGCATACACAACCTTTTGCTTTCCTCTTGTCTCTACACTGGGTTTAACTTCGTGAAGGCAAATGCTAAAAACTGAATTTGGGGGAATTTGCAGATCACAACCTAATAACCAGACTACAGCAGTTAAAAACTGGGGTTTTGTCTCTTCTCCCAGGATCAGAGCCATTCACTTACGAGCCCTTTGGGAAAACTAATGGCTGGCATTTCAAATCAACATTAATTAAGCAGTTACTTGCGATGTTCACTGTATTATCCACAGGTAAGTTTATTTGTCATGAAACTCCCAGTATAATAATGTCAGTATGCATTATTATGCAGTATGCATTATCAGCACACTGCTGATAATACAGTGAGCATCGAAAGTAACTGCTCAATTAATGTTAAGTTGACTTGAAATGCCAACATGAATAATGCATTCAAAATCCCTTTCAACCCCCTTTCAGCGGGTTTTCCCTACTACAGAGACTACAAAGTTAAGATGACTATTCCCAGCCTCCCCAGTAGCTGGGTTCGGGATGTGATTTAGGTTCTGCTGATCCCTTGCATTTACACAAGCCTTGAATTTGCCACTGAGGAATTATAAAGGGTGTCCCAAAATTCACGCAAGAAGTAATTTTGATAGAAAGCACAGGTTTATAATTAAAAATTGTAAATTTTCATTGCTCAACAATGAAAATGCATTGTTCTTTCATGTAGCCCTCCATTTTTAATAACCCTGAACTGTCAGCTGTCACGTTGTCTTTTTATTATTGTTGGCAACACTTTACCACACAAGTGACGCAAAATTCAAATCTTGCGTGAATTTTGGGACACCGTTTGCATGGGGAAAGGGGTGACATCCAGTTTCCTGGCAAGTGTGTTGTCGAGCCAGCAGCTGTGGCAGCTGCTTCCAACTTCAATAGGCAGCATCCTCATGGAGACAGGACAGCAGCTTTCTTGGTGGCCCAATAATGTGTGGTGGCTTTGAGTTCTTCCTGGAAACCCAACTCAGGATCCATTTCTCCATGATTCCATAAGCAATTTAATATCTGTAACAGGGGAAGCTGGGATGGCTCAGTGGGTTAAGCGCTCACTTTGCAGTGCCGGGGACTGAGAAGTGAATCCCGGCCCCGGCCCTGTGGACCCATGTGCTGAACTGGGGAGCTCCCCCAGTTCAGTTCTCTCTCTGTCTCTGTAT